>BPLQ01013046.1:0-40167 GCA_021605075.1 Caerostris darwini | reverse complement strand
GTAAATGGACAACAGTATCCAACGAATAAAGATGCATGTCTTGCACTAGGCTTGCTAGAAGACGACAATCATTTGGACAGTATGCTTACTGAAGCAGCATTAAGCTGTACAGGAACACAAATTCGTCTACTATTCGGTATAGTGTTGACTACATGTTTCCCGGCTCGAGCACAAACGTTGTGGGATAATCACAAAGATTCAATGACTGAAGATATATTGCATCGACATCGTACAAGGTGCAACGATCTAACGATATCATTCAGCGACGCAACGTACAATGAAGCATTGATTGCTATCGAGGACCTTTGCATTGTCATTGCCAATTTACAAATCAGTCATTTTGGTATGAGTTCACCAAATCGAAATACATCTGATTTAATCAACACTGATATGAGTCGTGAACTGCAGTACAATACTGTAAAATTGGCAGCGATTGTTACTCGCAATGTCCCACTACTGACTGATGAACAAAAAACCATTTACGACCGCATTATGCTGGCAGTTTCGGCAGATCAACGGGAATTCTTTTTTTTTTTTGATGCGCCAGGTGGAACTGGCAAAACATTTATCATTTCTCTACTTCTTGCCGACATACGATCAAAAAATGGCATCGCATTGGCCGTTGCATCATCTGGGATTGCAGCTACTTTATTAGATGGAGGCAGAACAGCTCATTCAGCATTTAAGCTGCCACTGAATATTCAAAATAACCCAGATGCAGTGTGCAATATAAAGAAACAATCGTCCATGGCCACAGTGCTGAAACAGTGTAAAATTATCATCTGGGATAAATGCACTATGGCACACAAACATTCTCTTGAGGCCTTGAACAGGACATTGAAGGATATAAAAAACAGTGACAAACTATTTGACGGCACTCTGCTACTCCTTTCAGGTGATTTCAGGAAAACACTTCCTGTCATTCCACGTTCAACGTACGCTGATGAGATCAACGCTTGCTTAAAATCATCGTCACTGTGGCGTAATGTTGAAAAATTACAACTGAAAGTTAACATGCGAGTTCAAATGCTTCAAGATCCATCCGCTGAAACATTCTCAAAACAACTGTTAGATATTGGCGATGGAAAAGTTGCTGTACATGAAAATACTGGATGCATAAAATTGCCGACAGATTTCTGCACAATAATCGACTCGCAAAATAGTCTCATTGATCACATATTTCCCGATGTATGCACACAATTCAAATATCTTGATTGGTTGGCAGAAAGAGCAAATTTGGCATCAAAAAATGTGGATGTCAATGATTTAAATTCCAAGATACAACAGTTGTTGCCAAGGGACTTGGTGTCATACAAATCTATCGATATAGTTTGCGATGCCAATGAAGCTGTAAATTATCCAATTGAGTTTTTGAATTCATTGGATTTGCCAGGCAGGCCACCGCATCATTTACAATTAAAGGTTGGATCTCTGGTTATTTTGATTCGTAATTTGAACCCACCACGGCTGTGCAATGGAACACGATTAGTAATTAAAAAATTAATGAAAAACGTTATCGAAGCCAGCATTTTGAATGGCAACTACCGAGGCGAAAATATATTGCTGCCACGAATCCCTATTATTCCCACAGATGTGCCAATTGAATTCAAACGTATTCAATTTCCAATTAGATTGGCATTCGCAATGACAATCAATAAGTCGCAAGGCCAAACGATGTCTGTTTGTGGCTTAGATTTGGGTACACCGTGTTTTTCCCACGGACAACTATACGTGGCATGTTCGCGTGTGGGTAAACCCTCCAGTTTGTGTTGGCTAAAGACGGACTAACCAAACATTCCACTCCATTGCACTTAGAGACTGATGCTGATTATCTTTTAATTGCCATAATTAGTAGTAAATATGTAAATAACTATTTTTGATGTATATACAGCTATTATATAATGTAATTTAAACTATATTTGTTAATTTAATAAAGTATAAAGGATGAAATAAATAAATGGTTAGTGTATTATTATTTTATAGGCCGTCATTGTCTGCGACGTTCCATTCCTCTTCCAATAATAACCCCATTTCCATACAATTTTAACAAGTTTTTTTTATTATTTAACTCAAAAACTATTTTATAGAAATCATGTATATGGGAAAACAACGTTTGCCGGGTCAACTAGTATATATATATATATATATAGGCCTCACGTTCAAACCTCTTATATATTAGGTAACAGAAATTTGGTGTTGGTTCGGTGGTTGTATTCAAATAGTTAAATCAATTAATAACTGAATGAAGTCAGTTAATACCTACTTTGTTATTTAATGTGTATATTTGTATAAAGTGTTATTTAAGTTTGTTAAAATGTAATTTGAACATAATATATGTATATATATATTGGCTCACGTTCACGCCCCTTATATTTTATGTAACTGAAATTTTTTGTTAGTTAGGTGGTTGTATTTAGTTAAAACAATTAATACCCACTTTGTTATTTAATGTGAATACATGTATAAAGTGTTATTTAAGTTTGTTGCTTGTTAACATGAAATTTGTTAGCATGAACATACAATATATATATATATATATATGGTCCTCACGTTCAAATCCCTTAAATTTTAGGTAAATGAAATTCGGTGTTGTAAGGTATATTACAAGAATTGTTGACATTTCCAAAAATATTCTCATAATTAACAATTAGATTCGTAGAAACAGCTAAATTTGTACTACACATGGATAAATTTCAGGCATCAATATGCCATGTACATACATGGCTTATTTCGTAAATTCATTATTTGATGCTTCAAGCTCAGCAAACCTGTACTGGTGTAATTAAACACAATTACAATTTAAGAAACCCCTAATTGAGCTTGATTATGATTTGTATTGATTGAAAAACATTGAATGATTTTGAATATCAGTTAAATTAATTTGTTCTATTTTAATAGTTTAAAAATTTTATGTTTCTTTTAATTTTCTGTAAATTTCACTATTTAGTTGATATTCAATTCAACTTACTAGGTTTTTTTTATTAAATTTTCTGTTTTGTTTGATAATGATATTCACTATTTTACTATTATAAGCGAAGCTAAAGTGAAACGAGAAATTTTCAACATGAGGAGAAAGAAGCTTGGAGTATCTGAAATTTCTTAGGAAATGTGAAGTCAAAGGATTATAAGATATTAGTGATGTACCAGTTCTGCGTATACAAAAAGAAAAAAAAAGCTTGATTGTACTATGTCTTTAAAGATGCATTTCCAGTAGTGTCATTCAGAGTTCTTTCCTAACACCTGTTGCCATGTTAGCGATGATCACGATGAGGTGTCTTCACCAAGATATTGCGAGAATAGATCAAATATACCAGAGAAAATGGTCCACTACAATGTTGGCAGACTGTTTGAAAATTTACAATGATGATTCGTATCAACTCCATAAGCAACAATCGAAGCGACCACATAACATAAAGTAAACTGATACATTCAATTGCTTACTATCACATTTCAAATATACATTGTTATATTTGTGTTCAGTAATATAAAATTAGAAATAAATGGCTATTCTAAGCACAGAAAAAAAAATTCATCAAAATTTGTTGTCATTTGTTACAGTAATCCGTAGTTTGGTTTGGTTTGTCGCGCTACGGTCAACTTCTGCACACGTTGGGCTATATAGACCGGGACTTACAATTTAACGTGGATTCCGAGCCACCAACAAACATCCCTGCCACCACCAGGATTCGAACCTAAAGCCTTCGGTATCAACGGCCAGAGCGCTAACCAGTTGGCCGTCAGGCCACACAGCAATCCATAGAGTAAATTTCAATAACAATATTCGAAATACAGCATATGATTTTTTAAATAACATATATAGAAAGAGAAAAATGCAAACACGTAACGAGCTGCAATACAGCTTGTAAAATTAAATATTGTCCGGACAATCTTCCGCATATATTCACTTCTCACAGCAGACACTGCTATAGATATCGGATAAAAACATCAATAAAGTTCAAAAACCTTTCAATGCAGCACATTTTCTGTATTTTAATGCAAAGTCATCAAAATTTATCGCGTTACGTTGAGGAAAGAGCTACAAAAACGTGACAGAAGGAATTTTTCCCGAAAAAAAGTATTACAGAAAAAAGTAAACGTCATGGTAATTGGATTTCTGTTCAACCTGAATTGGTCTGGAGTTGAGACATGGGAAGAGAACGACTTACTGAACTTACTTTTACAAAATGAGCCATCGATAAAATCATTTCTTCGCCTTCTCAATTTGGGAACTTCAAATTGAAAAGAAAATGCCAGAGAGATGTTAGATAAAATGAACAGAGTGTAGATACAAAAGAGAAGTGTGCCAAAGTGTGTTTTTCAAGCAGATGTTACTTTTAAAGCTAAATTTTCATACATTATAGCTATCAATTGAAATAAGGCCTGCAACACCTTTAATTTGGTGGTAAAATGAAAATGTCAAATATTATGATGAAGAGGAGTTCTATTCGATCATTTCGGTAGTCTAGATTGTTATCGGTCCTTTAGAAGGTTGTAGAGCACAATTCATTTAAAACGGAAAACGCTTAAGATGTGCCAAAGTTTGTTTTCCAGACTACAGTAAATAGAATTTAGAAACTATATAGTATAAGCATTATGAAAATAAAGCCAAGATTTTGAGTGTACAAAAGGCAATAGAAGTATATCCACGTTTAACACAAATGATTAAGGAAAGAAAGTTGTTGAACGGAACTCTTCCAAAATAAAATCTTCATACAGTTACTGACACAATTATTTTCACAACTATTCAAAGCCAGCTCTTCACTGCTAGATTATACAGTTACACTGTGTGAAAAAAGTAGAAGGACAGTCATTTTTTTGTACAATATGCTTTTATTTTACTGCTTTTGATCTGATTTTTATAGAGAGTTGTTTTGTTAGAGTTTTAATTTACGTTAAGTGAAAGTTAAATGAGATTTTTTTATTTACCATCATTTTAACTTAGGAATGCAATACTTAATAACTTCGGGTGTGTGAAAAAAGTAGAAGGACACATACAAAAAATCTATTTAGAAGCTGTTGGAAAGTTTATAGGTAAGTGGTTTTTTTTTCTCTTTTAATTCCTTTTTAACAAGAATAAAATATTTAGCTAGAAATTCATAGTTTTTATTGGTTTTAGGATGTCCAGAGGAATACCCTTAAGTAAGTTTCAGAAGGGCCAAATAGTTGCCTATAAAAATGAAGGTAAAGGTGTGAGAGAGATTGCACGGCAGCTACGAATCAGTCCTAATACTGTTTCGAACTTCATAAGAAACCCTGAAAGTGACAGAAGAAAAAAGAAGACAGGAAGACCAAAAAAACTCACCCAACGTGATCAACGAAAAATCATTCGTGAACTCAAAAAGACTGGTAGAAGCGTCGGCAAGGCGCAATTTCAATCAAGAATTACACATGTAACCAAAAGAACTGTCTATAACTACATAAAACGTTCAAAAAAGTTCGTCTTCAAAAAACGGATGCACCATCCGAAGTGGAATGAAGGACACATGAAGAACCGACTGCAGTGGGCTAAAGACCACATGTCCTGGAGCTCAGAATGGACCTCAGTTATATTTTCCGATGAGAAAAAATTCAATTTGGATGGTCCAGATGGTTATCAGTACTATTGGCACTGTCTTGGTATTGAAGAAGAAACTTATTCTACTCGACAGATGGGAGGAGGTGGTTTAATGGTATGGTTAGCAGTTGGCTATGGAGGCAGGACAAGTTTAGTCTTTCTAAATGGTAGACAGAACCATACAGACTACATCCAGACTCTAAACTCAAATCTTCTAGCGTATGGCACTGAGTTAGGAGGAGATGACTGGATTTTTCAGCAAGATGGAGCCTCATTTCACACTGCAAATGGTGTTAAAGATTGGTTTGCAGCAAACAATGTTCGATTTTTACATCGGCCTGCTAAAAGTCCTTATCTCGACATTGTAGAGAACATATGGCCAATGATTGTATGTCGTGTTTACAAGGGTGGAACGCAGTTTAAATCTGTAGCTGAGCTGCAGAAATCATTAAACTTTGTATGGGACAATTTTTGCCAAACAAAAATTCAATCTTTATACAGTTCGATGCCAAATAGGATCTTCGAAGTAATTCGACCCAACAGGAAAATAATTCCATATTAATTTATATAGTACACCTCTTTTTTAGAAGTGTCCTTCTACTTTTTTCACTGATCATGAGATCGTCAAAACCAATTTTTTTATTAAGTATACATTTTTTTTTAATTGTATACTTTTTTGTTTTGTCTAGATACAGGTATCTGCATGTAAAAACGTTGTGAATAAATTAATTGTTTAAAAAATGCGTCATTATTCATTTATCAAAAATAATCTAATGTCCTTCTACTTTTTTCCCGCAGTGTAGTTGCATATTATGGCATGCGTATCTTTAACGGCGGTAATTGTGCACCCACGATGCCCAGCTTCACGTGAAGGAAATGAAATGCGTGGAGTCGAGTTTCCTACTCCAGAAATTAATTCCTTAATCTTGTAATAGAGGGTAAACATTTTGGAAGTAATAAGGCACCCAAAACAATCCCAAATTTCTTCCCAAAATTATCCATTATCAGGAAGATGAGATGATGGTTTAGATTTTATCCCTATTGAAGTTTACACCAACCGAGTTAAGAGTTTCTAAGACTCATAAAATTAATTATCCTTTCCTCTCCAATTAATTAAAATTGTTATTATAGATTTCACTGAAAAAATTTGAATTAAATTATTTTCCAGATAAGCTAAATTGCTTTTCATTAGGTTGAAATCAAACCCCTTATCAAGAAGAAACCATAAACCCAAATAAATATAAACCATAACCTTAATTAAGGTAAGATGGTAGCCCTTCTTAAAAATTATTTTCTAGCAAACATTTTCATTTCATTTTTATAAAGAGAATAAAATATGTATTTTCTATTTTGCAGCATGAAATTCAGATAAAAATAAATTATTCTTAGTCAGCGTAATTTGATATTTCCATAGCTATTCGCATATGTTTAACATAATTTTAAAGTTTTTTTTAAACATACCTATATATATATATATATATATATATATATATATATCACTGAGCATGCATTTGATAAATTTGTAATTTGATAAATGTGAAAACTTTATGTACTGGTTCGCAGAACTAATGGATTGAAATAAAAATTGTTTATCTTGATTTACAACCTCATCATATTCACCTCAAACTTAATTTTATCTTATTTTACAAAGATATCAAATTCATTTTCCGGCTAAAACAATTACAGAATATTTTAGTTTTCGTATTAAATTGTGATTGAGAGAAATTATTAGAGATATGAGGTTTTAGCATTATTGAAAAATTAATTACTAGAATGTTCATCATTATATTAAGAGTAAGTGAGTTAAAAAAAAATACTGCAATTGACCGTAAATAAAAAAAATTATATGATACAGAATAATTTTTGGAGCAGCTGGGTGGATGGGTTTCTGTAGTAGTTTGAGCGATAATGTCAGTTTTGCAGTTCAGTATGGGTATTTGTGTTTTCCATCGTTGCAAACGAAGAATGCTTGAGAACAGTAAGTGGATTGGTGTGATTAATGATTAATTAATTACTAGAATGTTCATCAGTATATTAAGAGTAAGTGAGTTAAAAAAAAATACTGCAATTGACCGTAAATAAAAAAAATATATATATGATGCAGAATAATTTTTGGAGCAGCTGGGTGGATGGGTTTCTGTAGTAGTTTGAGTGATAATGTCAGTTTTGCAGTTCAGTATGGGTATTTGTGTTTTCCATCGTTGCAAACGAAGAATGCTTGAGAACAGTAAGTGGATTGGTGTGATTAATGATTAATTAATTACTAGAATGTTCATCAGTATATTAAGAGTAAGTGAGTTAAAAAAATACTGCAATTGACCGGAAATAAAAAAAAAATATATATATGATGCAGAATAATTTTTGGAGCAGCTGGGTGGATGGGTTTCTGTAGTAGTTTGAGCGATAATGTCAGTTTTGCAGTTCAGTATGGGTATTTGTTTTTCCATCGTTGCAAACGAAGAATGCTTGAGAACAGTAAGTGGATTGGTGTGATTAATGATTAATTAATTACTAGAATGATCATCAGTATATTAAGAGTAAGTGAGTTAAAAAATACTGCAATTGACCGTAAATAAAAAAATATATATATGATGCAGAATAATTTTTGGAGCAGCTGGGTGGATGGGTTTCTGTAGTAGTTTGAGCGATAATGTCAGTTTTGCAGTTCAGTATGGGTATTTGTGTTTTCCATCGTTGAAAACGAAGAATGCTTGAGAACAGTAAGTGGATTGGTGTGATTAATGATTAATTAATTACTAGAATGATCATCAGTATATTAAGAGTAAGTGAGTTAAAAAAATTGAAATAAAAAAAATATATATATGATGCAGAATAATTTTGGAGCTGCAATTGACCGTAAATAAAAAAAAATATATATTGGTGTGATGATTAATTAATTACTAGAATGATCAGAATAAGAGTAAGTTTGGAGCAGCTGGGTGGATGGGTGAATTTTCTGTAGTAGTTTGAGTGATAATGTCAGTTTTGCAGTTCAGTATGGGTATTTGTTTTTCCATCGTTGCAAACGAAGAATGCTTGAGAACAGTAAGTGGATTGGTGTGATTAATGATTAATTAATTACTAGAATGATCATCAGTATATTAAGAGTAAGTGAGTTAAAAAAAATACTGCAATTGACCGTAAATAAAAAAATATATATATGATGCAGAATAATTTTTGGAGCAGCTGGGTGAATGGGTTTCTGTAGTAGTTTGAGTGATAATGTCAGTTTTGCAGTTCAGTATGGGTATTTGTTTTTCCATCGTTGAAAACGAAGAATGCTTGAGAACAGTAAGTGGATTGGTGTGATTAATGATTAATTAATTACTAGAATGATCATCAGTATATTAAGAATAAGTGAGTTAAAAAAAATGCTGCAATTGACCGTAAATAAAAAATATATATGATGCAGAATAATTTTTGGAGCAGCTGGGTGGATGGGTTTCTGTAGTAGTTTGAGTGATAATGTCAGTTTTGCAGTTCAGTATGGGTATTTGTTTTTTCCATCGTTGCAAACGAAGAATGCTTGAGAACAGTAAGTGGATTGGTGTGATTAATGATTAATTAATTACTAGAATGATCATCAGTATATTAAGAATAAGTGAGTTAAAAAAATACTGCAATTGACCGTAAATAAAAAATATATATGATGCAGAATAATTTTTGGAGCAGCTGGGTGAATGGGTTTCTGTAGTAGTTTGAGTGATAATGTCAGTTTTGCAGTTCAGTATGGGTATTTGTGTTTTCCATCGTTGCAAACGAAGAATGCTTGAGAACAGTAAGTGGATTGGTGTGATTAATGATTAATTAATTACTAGAATGATCATCAGTATATTAAGAATAAGTGAGTTAAAAAAAATGCTGCAATTGACCGTAAATAAAAAAAAATTATATGATACAGAATAACTTTTGGAGCAGCTGGGTGGATGGGTTTCTGTAGTAGTTTGAGTGATAATGTCAGTTTTGCAGTTCAGTATGGGTATTTGTTTTTTCCATCGTTGCAAACGAAGAATGCTTGAGAACAGTAAGTGGATTGGTGTGATTAATGATTAATTAATTACTAGAATGATCATCAGTATATTAAGAGTAAGTGAGTTAAAAAAAATACTGCAATTGACCGTAAATAAAAAAAATATATATATATGATGCAGAATAATTTTTGGAGCAGCTGGGTGAATGGGTTTCTGTAGTAGTTTGAGCGATAATGTCAGTTTTGCAGTTCAGTATGGGAATTTTTGTTTTCCATCGTTGTAAACGAAGAATGCTTGAGAACAGTAAGTGGATTGGTGTGATTAATGATGTTTACCAATATTTCAGCAATAATTTTGTAGTGTATGTTGCTTTTCCATATCATCAATGCTGACTTGGTTAGTAAATATCAATGTATTTGATAAATGAGCTTGTGTTGATAATGATTCATAGAATTAAATGAATCTGAAAGTCTACGTTCAAACTTGAACGATAAGACTGAGCATTAATTGTGTTTCCAAGTGTTGTATTTTAAATTAAAAGAAATAAGCTAAATGATGATATTTGAAGTTAATGTAACAATTATGTAGTGCGTAAACCCTTTAAAAGGATAACCTTAACCTTTTTATCCCCGGGACACAAAACAGATTCCGGATCGTTTGATTTTGTTTGCCGTTCTACGGTCATTTTCTGCACATTTTAGGCTAATTAGACCGGGACCGACAGTTTAATGTCGATTCCGAACCACTAACAAACAGCCATGCCACCGGCCAGGATTCAAACCTGTTCTATTCCATTCTGAATCTTCGGATTGAGCACTCTCACAAATCATTGTAACAGGCTCATAAAAAAACTCTTGTATTCAATTTTCGGAAAAACGAATTTATCAACCAAACATTTGCTCATGCATGGAGATTCAGATCTCCCCAGTTTACACTTTCTGACTTTTGATAGTAGTAATATTTAACTTTAGAAGTGTACCTTGTCTAACTAGTCGCCTCTTCTGTAAATTGTATAGCACATTTTTTATTTGTTATCGTTAACTGTATAGTTATAGGGCGTTTAAATCTGATAGGGGGATATATAATTTTATATTCGGCCCGCGGAGTTAGGATGCATGTCGAAAGTGGCCGGAAAGATCATTTGAGTGGTCCATCCCCGGCGTAGATAACAGAATAAAAATAAATATTTTACACTTTCTAACAAATATATGAAAAAATAATCATATTTCATTTCCATTTTTTTGCCCTAATAATATTTTTATGTCTTTATTTATTTTCGAATTATTTATTTTCAAAATTTGTCCTGGTTTCTCTATACCTGTATATGTAATGCGAAATAATTTTACTTTCATACACTACTGTATATGACATCTTCTTACAGCATAGCTACTTTTACCTAAATTGATTAGTAACTAAATATATAATTAACTCTTAGTGTCTGTCTATAAGTAACTATTCCACGCATGATAAGAATCAATTGACTTAAATTTATTAGTTGGAGGAATCATTTCCGGATTGTGATCTTTTTTGGCCGTTTATTTAAATTTAAAAAAAAGTCGAATTAACATTATCGAAAGAGCATTTTTCTTAATTGCGCATGAATATTTGCTCATCGACTAGATTTAGCTTTTATAGATATAGTTCACCAGCATAATATGCATATCTAAAACAAGTTTTAGTTTTGGTCTTTTCGACATGGAAGTATCTAGAGAATTTTATTTAAATTATTTCTTTTAAAAGCTTATGTTTTTCAAATGCAAATAACCTATTTGATAATAGTAATGAAAAAAAAACTGTAATTATTTTTTTAATTGCTTTGGTGATAGTATATTAATTTAATCATTACATAAAATGGAAATCAAATTAATTTTGGAAAAATCAATTATTTTTTTGCATAGTAAAAATAAATCTATAATTTTATTTCGAACCTTTTTTTTGTGTGAATAAAAATAATCAAGATATTGATTCAACATTTACTGTTGGTCTAAAACCATTCACATAAAATAAATTTCTACCATCGTTTTATTTTTCTAGTTTTTGAAGTCAATTTATGTTTTTTGATAAAACTATATAATTTTTCAATTGAAAATAAATACAAATGTTATTGCGTTCGATTCCTGACAAGCATATCAATGCATTATTGAACTACGCTTATTAATAATGTAATCTTCTTTTAATCATTATCTATTGAAAATATTTTTTAGGGATCAATGAATTTTTTGAAATTGTGTTATGAACTTAAAAACCAAAATTTAGCATATTTATCGTTTTACGGAATAGCAAAATTTTCAGTTTTAAATGATTAGCTTTTGAAAGAAGCTTCATATGAATATTTTATGATAATATTAAATAAATTTTAAATTTAAATAATAAAATTAATATTACGTGACTATTAAAAATAACATAAATATAAAAAAAAAATTAAACTTTGTTTTTATGAAACAGATGTTCAAATCAACACCCAATAATTCAAAAGTTAATATTTCCAATATTAAATTTTTATATAAAACATAGCTGTCCATTATTTGTGAATTAGAATAAAGGAATACTGCTGAATTTTCAATTTACAACTTGGCACTAGGCCTATAGATATATACCATCACGCAATTAGCTTTACAATTGCTTATGAAGCGTGTTGCTTTATATATTTAGGGAAAATATAATTTTTCATTCGTAAACCTTGACAGGTTCTGTTAACTTAACCAATTCGCGTAAAATTTTGATCTTCTTAATGAGCATACAACTTTATTCTAAAAGATAATAAAAAATTGTCATCCTTCTAGTTGTTGCCAGAATTTTTGTATATAATTTTGCTTGCATGAATTTTGTGAATGGCGAATACAATAAGAATTTTTTTCTGGTTTCCAGTCTATTAATTAAATTTTAGTTGCTTTAAAAAGAGTCGGGTATCGTATTTTCCCTTTTGTCAGGGGAAGAATACAGAATTTCACTTGTAGTCTTAGGTTTCTAGAGATATATGTCAGTATCAACCTATTTATTACCAACCTATTATATCGACCTCAGTATCAACCTATTACCAACCTATTATATCAACCTCAGTATCAACCCATTTATTACCAACCTATTATACCAACCTATTTATTACCAACTTACTATATCACACCTCAGTATGAACCTATGTATTACCAGCCTACTATATCAACCTATTTATTACTATGAGGGGATTGAATAAAATATTTAAAGAAATTTCATGACAGACATCTTAATTTCATTCACGATTTTCAAGCTAAAACAATGTGGTACCGTTTGACTTAAAATTTAAGCCGGTAGAAGGAGAAAAATGTTGAGCTTGATTTAGAATTTATCCAATATCGTTTGTCGTGAGCAATTTTAATTAACTTTCTGTGAACTTAGCCATCAACACCGTCATTTTCAAAAAGGTGGGAGAGGCGGAGGATAATTCACAAAATTTTATTGATTTGTAACTGGCTTAAATATTTTGTTTGTGACTGTAATTGTTCTTTTCTTCCATTATTAGCTACTTATTTACAGTTTACTTTTAGTATTACTAGTAAGTTTCATATAATATGATATTAAAAGTCTTAAAAGGAATTTATTTTTAAAGTTCAGGCGAAACGAAGCTATGAGGTGAAGGGAAGCTATGAGGAAGCTATGGCCCGCGAAGTTATGAGGCATTTCCAAAGTGACCCTCAAGATCATTTGTGCTGGCTATCCCTGCGTCAAAATGCTAACAAAATAGTTGAATAAAATCATCCTAATTCTTTACGTTTTTAATGTGTTTTCAGAATAACTTAAATAAAAAAAACAATGTTGTATAATTTAAAACAGTTTCTACTTTTATTTTATCCTATTCTCTTATTTATAACAACTCGACTGCAAATTATTAAAGAAACTTCTTGTTTTTGTTGAAGAGGCCAATAAGGAATAAGTAGACTCCATATCTTTGTTAAGGGATGTGTGACTGCTAAACGATACAGAGACGTAGTCATGCCTAAAGGCCCATCTAGACGAGAGAATGATTTGAGTCGAGTTACCCTTAGGCTATCTCGCTCCCTTCGTCTCCGTTTTACAACCAGAAACAATCCACGTTATTCTTGGTTGTCAGTGACAGCTCGTTGGGAGGGGTAGTGTTACTCGCGTCCTTAGCATATCTTCAAGCTACTCATGCCCCCTGGATAGTGCTAAATGTGTAACAGCGTTCGTCAGAGCAGCCACCACGAGATGCCTTCTTCAAGTTATAAAGATAGACGTTCTCTTCGGAGAATGAATATAACAAAAAGAAATGGTCCTTTTCAGGTCCAGAACGCGATGTCCCTTCTTTTGGAATGCTGGTGGTCTATCTAGCGACAAATTCTGTGAACTAAGGATCATTACTAACAGAGAAGATTAATAAGCCTTTGCAATTGTGGACGCAAGTGCTTCGACGGAATCAATAAAATATTATAGACTGCGTGATTATGTGCTACATGATTTACCAAGGTGAAGACAAATTGCCCCTGGTATTATCGTAGACTTAAAAATATCATTACTACCAGATTTAAAATTCTGCATGGAATGGAAAACAATAAACATGAGGCGGTTGAACTAAACTTTTGGAAGGGCAGAACAAAATTCATCTTCTTCTATAATCCCCCGGGCAATCATCCCTTGACCCAAATTTTTGAGCATGAGTTAAATGGAAACACTTATAATTGGTGATTTTAACAGCCATTCTACAAGATGGGGTTACAGAGATGTAAATCCCCAAGGTAGGATAATGGAGGACTTTCTTGATTCCTCAGCAGAAACTCTAATTGAAGAATCTGGACATACCTTCCTTTCATTTAAGGTAGGAAAAACAAATTCTGACCTGACCATCGTACATACAAACGTTACCATGCTACTTCTCTGAAATTGCTGGAACTGGCAGTGGTCATGGACATCGTATTCTTTGTGTAAAATGTTCCCCTAAGGTGATTTCCTAACAAAATAGTTTTATTCTTCTCCCTAGGTGGAATTTGAAAAAAAACAGACTAGAACATATTTTATCATCTGACTGACTCGATTCTTACTCCTGACCACTTAGATAAAGTAAACCCGGACAAAAGTTGTTATGCCATCTCTGAAGCAATCAGGGTTTGTGCACCCAAAACAATACAGAGAGGAAAAACAAGAAACTACACAACCTTTTTGGACAAGGGAACTGGCTGATCTAAAAACAACAAATGACAATGCGCGTATCCAAACTGAACTTACAGGCAGTATTGCTGAGAATATTGCTTTAGCTATTTTTAAAAAGGCCATCGGAAAAGAGAGTGTTTTAAGAACTTTGCTGCAAAACTCATTGCTAACAACAAGTGTTTTACTACTAACAAAGAAAAGGTTTTGCTTTTTTCAAATATTAGTCATCTACTAGCAGACTATCAAGAAGCAAATTGAAAGATCCTGGCCACCCTAGTGAATGGGTAACTCAAGAGGACGACCATCTTTTTAATGATGATTTTAATTATTATGAATTGCTGAAGGCATTGAGGGAAATTGAAGGAAGTAAAAGTGCAGAATGACCTACCTGCTGAGTTCTTACTCAGAATGAGCAAAAAAGCTAAACTGACCCTGCTGTTCTTCTACAATACAATCTGGAAAGCATATGTACCATCTGAATGGAGAAAGTCTATCATCATCCCGATCCATAAACCTAATAAACCTCCAAATAGCTCCTCATGATACAGACCTATGTTTTTGACAAATTCATGCTGCAAACTGATGGAGAGGATAACCGTCCACCGAATAAATTATTTTCTTGAATCGTTTAATAAATTTTCTGAGTTTCAGGCTGGTTTTCGTAAAAAAAAAAAAGTACCATTGACCAGGCAGCTTTTCTTTCTCTGAGTATAAAAGATGGCTTCCACTGTAAAAAATCTACTCTATCTGTTTTTGTAGACTTTAAATCCGCTTATGAGTCCATTCGGATAAGTAGCTAGGATATTTGGTAGTTGGATATTTGGACTAGCTCCTCCAGCTAGGAGTAATCCCATTGAGCTTTATTCAGAAGGTATCAACTACGGGTATGCGTGTTCATATGTTTCATTGGATTTTCTCTTTCATTTTCCAGTGACACGCAAATGCCAAATATAAACCTTCCTTTTCCAGATTCGTCCAAATGAGAAATGGTCTTCCTCAGGGAGCTGTCATTAGTTGCTTTCTGTATAACATTATTATCAACGACCTAACTATAAAGCTCAATAGAATTCCTGATGTCCAATACCTAGCTATTTCTCATGATGTAGCTATTTTTTCTACTGATCATAATATTAGAATCGCTAATATTAACATTATCAAATTTATGACTATCCTAGAAATGTGGTGTGAGGAAACCAAGTGTCTGTAAATACTGATAAAATTGTTGATCAGCTCTTCACATTATCAACTGAACAATAACTGGCATTCGTTAAATACAAGAACAAGATCTTTGTAAGCAATTTAATTTCAGGCACTTTTGAGTAACCTTTGACAGTAAACTGTAAGGAAGACTGTAAAAGAAAAAACGACGAAAAAAAGTGACTGTATAAAAAGAACAAGCCGAGTGAATGCAGAAAAGTATGAGAACAAACTTAGCCCCTTGAAAGGTGCCTGCTGTTACAAGGGGTTCTTCTCTGATGTACTTGTTGCCACCTATAAATCGTACGTGAGACCTATTTTGGACTATAGTGGAGAATTCCTGGCCACAGCATCTGATAGCTGTGGCGATAAATTGATAAAGTCCCCTGAATAAAGCCCTTACTACTTCTGCTGCCTGTTCCCTCCAGTTGCTGCTCTAGAAATTCAGACTAATTTGTAACCTATGAAAATTAGAAGAGAGAAACAACTCCTTAAGTAATTTGGAAAATGTAATAGAATACCTCTCCAGCACTGTCAGGTATGTCTTCCTAATAGAGACTAAACACCTATCTGTATTTTATTTCAAAAAGCCTCAGATCTAATAAATAAATACAATATTGAAGTGTCCCATACCAGCCTTTTTGCCTTACAAGGAGTTTCCACCCACTTTCAGTTTTTCACCTCAAATCTCTCAATTAACCTTCATGATAAAAAAATTAAGCTCTCCTCCGTTCTTTAGACCTCGAAACCATTGCTGATAGATATCCGATGTATACATGGCTCCATATTTATAGCGATGGTTCTGCAAGAGCTGGTTTTTATTGTGAGAATCTTTTTGAAATCTCTTGTGCAGTGAGTCTAAATGCTACGAACTTTGAGGCTGAAATTGAAGCTGTTATCTGACACAAATGTTGCTTACAGACATGATGTTTTTCTTGTCAAATCACAGTCAGCGATCCTGTCCCTCTGCTCTACCCATTATTGTGATTCAGCATGAGTGGAAGAGACGAAACACAGAACCTTCGAACTGAACCGGCTGGACGATCCTATTCCAATGGATCTCCAGCCATTCTGACACCCCAGTAATGAGAAAGCTGACTTGCTAGCTAAACGTGGTTGCAGTCTTCCACGGTCTTGTTTTGATATACCCGAAAGTCAGACAGTATACACTATTGGTAATTTGACGCGAATACATGCATGCAAAGCTCAGGTGAAAGCTGCCAGGGGCAAGATCTAGGAAAGCCTACATAACATTGCAATCCCAATGGACCTCCCCAGACAAATTTTTGCTGCCAATTTTAGAATTGTCAGCGGACATGGCTATCTCCACGAACATCTGCACCGAATTGACGTGGAGATCACCCTGATTGCCTTCTTTGTTTCATTGGAGACGTTATGAACTTGGGCAGTTCGTTCTTCTATGGCCAACACTATTTTAGAAACTTTACCTATTGGTAACTTTATTTCAAAGGTTAATTTGTATTGGTTTGTTGGCAGGGAAATGGTCAATACAGCCCAGATGAGCAGAAGAAACAATAAGCGGAAGAATGAGATGAGCGGAAGAAACAGGCTCTTGCCGAAGCGAGCTCGAAAGACAATAGCAGTACTTCAGCACCCTTCAAGGTCCGTTCCGACACTGAAAAGAGCTCATCGTGAGGCTTGGAACTATCAGACTCCCAATGTCATAGAAAGTGGGAAATTGTTAAACAGCGTGCTTGGCTACCAGATATGGCCAAACATCTTATTAGCACAATAAAGCTTAACACTTCTGTATTTCATTTGTTTTTCACTTACGTATGAATTCCTCTTATGTTCAGTTCTTTTAAAACTAATTCTTTGGATAATAAGATATATTATTATCCTTTTTTTTTGTATAGTTTTCTTATTTTGTACTCGTTTTGCACTCGTATATCACTCTTCCCGCCATTCGGACGCCATTTATATTTAATTTAAAATAACTATACATAGTTCCAGTTCATAATTTTGCTGTTAATTTTATTTTATATATGTAATAAAATATCAGTTTAGAATATGAAAATTTACTTATATTCATGACATATAAGAGTTAAATAAACAAAATAATTCCATTTGATTATTGTTTACTGTTAATTATAATTCTTGTGCTTCCGCCAGCTTGTCCGTTTGATGGAAGAAAATTCTTTAATATTCTGATGAAATAAAAGAATTAGCCTACTTCTGTGCCCAAAAAGTAAGAGAAATTATTTTTCAAAAACTCTTTATTTATTCTTCCAAATTTATTTCATCGGCTTCAAAGTAATCCCCTCCGGACACAATGCACTTATGCCAGCTTTTTTTCCGATCCTCAATGCATGCTAAAAAGTCATCGGCAGGGATGGTCTTCAATGCGAGCGGCGATTCACGTTGAATCTCTTCAATCGACACAAAAAGCTGTCCCCGGAATTGTCTTTTGAGTGTAGGGAATAGCTAGAAGAAGCACGGTGTGAATACGGTGGTTGTGGAACGATATGGGTTTCATGTTTGGCGAAAAAGTCACGAAGAATCAATGCAGTGCGAGCTGGCCCATTCAGTGTTTTCGGTACCAATTGAGATTTGACGCGTGTGAGGCCCAAAATTGAATTGACAGGTCTTTTTGAAATTCCAACATCCTCAGCAAGGTCTCTGATTGTAAATCGATTGTTTTCAGGCACCAAATCATTAATTTTTTGGACGTGAGCTACGTCGGTTGAGGAGGATGGTCGACCAGAGGAATCTTCGTCTTCAACGCGTTCTGTGTCTTCTTTGAACTGTTTATACCACTTCTAAACGTTTCTTTCCGATGTAGGAATGCTCACCGAATGTCTTCTGCAACCTTCTATACGTTTCCGCAAACAAAATTGAATGCAAGTTCTTTGCTCAATCAATTCAGACATTTCAAAAATCGCCGGAATCAATTTTAGCGTCTCACAAAGCCAAGCGTAACTCAAACACTAATGAATTTTTTGACGTGAAATTTACACAGATGTCAAGGACAGTGCCAGCAACCTAAAAAAGAAAACAATTGAATTTCCATATGCCCCGAGAATTTTAAATTTAAAACTGGTCTTACTTTTTGGACACAGTAGTATAAAACTACAAGAAATATTCATCCGAATATCACTGAAAAAAAATGTAGAAACATAAAGTGCCGTCTTAATATAAATTGATTATACAACTATTATTAATAAATTTAACAATTGTAGAAGAAACAATGATTGATATAAGATGAATAAATTTAAATCATTTAATCCACTGAAATTGACTGAAAATTTAATAAAACTAATTAAATATTCAACCATTCTGAAATAATAATCATCAAGTCGAAGTCGGGAAAAAAAATGGGAAAAGTACTTAAATGTTATTGGATAAGCACAAAGAAATGTCTCTCTTTAGCGATAATTAAAATAATGAATTTAAGCTCAATTTAGTGGCAAATTAAAAACAATTATATTTAAAAAGTTAATTGTATTTGTTGCAGCTTTAAATTTTATGGTATATTATCTAACTTGCTTATTTTACTTAAGTTTATGCATTTTTATTCATTTAAATTTAAAATAAAGTTTCAGTTTGGAAACATTAAAATTAAAATAAAGCAAATAAAAAATTAAGCCTAAATCTTTGTTGTATGAAGACGTTATAACGAAATTGTACTAGTTATCTCAGTAGTAATATAAACTTTATTTATGGATAAATATAATGAATAATACTATCATTGTATAATGTATTCATATGATCAAAACTAAGCCCAGAGCCAGGTATACAGGAAACCCATGTATTTTTGATTTTTTTTTTAAATTAAAAATTTAAAAATACATTTTATATACAAGGTATATCTATAACTACATTTCATATACGGATATACATCACGATTTTTTTATTTTTTTTTTTAATGAAAAATCAAAATTGTTTCCTTTAATTATTTTTTTTTCCTTACATTCTAAGCAGCGTAGCTTCCATTTCATAAAATGTGTTTTTCTTTTCGAAATATTTTAAAACACAACGTATTAAGACCATAGACATTTGAAGAATCGCTACGTTTATTAACTTATTTATTTACAATTATTATTATAGATATTTTTTGCTGCCGACATTTTTAATCTACTTGATTTATTAGCGTAAGTATTTTATAATATTTTTAAATGAGATTTTCGCAAAATAAATCGGTGTTTGAATCATCTGAATTTCGAGAGTTTTATTGTCGAGAATATAGTTGGAAAATTCAATAATTTCTCATCTTTCACTTATTTACTTCTAGTTAATTCAAATTGCTTAAATAAAGAATATTGGAAACGGGACCAGACTTATCTCTCTGAGCCGATTAGAACCCACTTTTGATATTTAGAATGTAAACTGTGTTTGATCAAATTTTTTAAACAACTCTTAATATTTGATGAAATTTTCTTCCTAAACAAAAATAAATAAACATTAAAAATAATTCAAAATGCTATATTGATCATGTAAAACCTGGAAGAACTGAGAAGCTTAGCCTTTAAAAAACACTTAATTTTTTTTTTTTTCATTTCATTTTCAAAACAAGCATTAAAGAAATTCGAAATATTTTTTGCATTCATTTATTGTATAGGTATAGCTATGTTCTAGTTCAGACAGTCAATGTGGAGTTTCTGCATAAATAATTGCACTAATTACAAAAGTAATAAGATTTCTCACTCTTGAATTTTTTAACACCGGTTCTACAATAAAAAAAGTATTTTTATCAATTAGCCTTTAAAAGATGTTAAATATTGATAAATATTATTTTCTAATTGCCATAGAAATTTAAAATGCTCCTTCACCCTATTTATTGCCTTGGGGGAAATATTTCATCCCCATATGTTTCATATGATATACACTCAAGAGCCAAAACATTATGACCACCTGTAAATAACGAGCTGGTCCACCTTTGGCGTGCAACACAGCTTCAACCATCCTTGGCATGGATTAATACCACCACTTAATACCAGTTAAATACCACTTCCACTTGATCACGTGCCTTCCACGTCATCCAGTCGAGGTCATTGCAACATGTAGGGGTGGTAATAATGTTTTGGCTCTTGAGTGTATATTATAAAATTGCTTCATATGATACGGCAATCCTGTTTCATTATCCATAATAAAGGGGCTTTCTAATTGATCAAAAAGGGACAAATTATGCGCCCGAAATAATATCATACTGTTCTTGAGATACAGTTAAACATCAACATCTTAAATTATGACATTACATGACGCAGTTATTATAAGCTATTCGTAAGTTATTAGTATATTTTTAATTTCTACATGTTCGATTGGATTCGTAAGAACAATTTGGATGAAATCTCAATGTTTTGCAACATAATTTATATAAAGCATAATATTTTACACTTACAATTGATTGCAAAATATTATACACTTTGCTTCAGTGTTGTTAAAAATTCAAATACGATCAAACCGTGAAATTGTGTTCATAAGGTTCTTGCTGTGTTTTATTGATTCACGACGTTCTATTAAACTTGATTTTTTTTTTAAAAGACAATTTGAATTTTTAATGTTGCGGACAAGATTATAATATTATATATTTGAATATTTTGTCAAAACTACATATTAGTTTCGTCTTTACTTCACTAAATGATAACAGTTTTGTTTTAACTTTATTCTGTGGATATTTCTGCCCTCCTTTGATTATATACGGAGTTTGCTGATGTGTATAATTTTAAATTAAATGATACAATTAAAGAATGCTTATAGACATATCATTTTCCACCCTAAAAATATTTCGCATTTCAAGACTGACTTCTTGTAGTTTATTTATTTATTATTTTTTCATTTATTTATTTACTGCAGGTTTTTGTATTTCATGCTGTCTTCTTGAAATTCAGTTTGTTCTCTTAGGACCCTCTTATTTTATTATAGAAAAAATTTGTGAGCTTTTAATTTATATATATGCATATATATATTATTAATATATATATGCATATATATATATATATATATATATATATATATATATATATATATATATAAATATATATAATTTATATATATATATATATTTATATATATATAAATATATATATAAATATATATATATATATATATGTATATGTATATATTATTAATATATATGTATATTAATTTCAGCGCAGTTTTTTTTTAAGCTGATAAACACAATATTTTTTTGAATCATTTCATTTCAGAATTTCAGGACAAATTGAACCCATTTTAAGGTCTTTAACACAGGTATTTTTAAAAATTGCTGATGTTTTTTTTTTTTTTTTGTTATTATTTATTTAATATTTATTTTTTTTTTTTGAAAATCTGAATTCCCTTAATACTTTTTATAATGCTTAGAGAGAAGTTTATTTATTTATTTCTTTCATTTAATACATTTTATTTTTCATGTAATATGAATATTATCTTGTACAATTGGAAAAATATGGCATTTAAATTCTTATTTTAGATTTAATAACACAACTCCTACATTTGAAAGAGCTAGAATATTGATTTTTTATTTTCTGGAAAACGTTGAGAAAATGAGGAGTGTGGTTTGAATGTTAACAAAAAATGCATTTTAGAAAATCTCGTCGATACGGATGTATTTTCTGGGACGAAAACTGTAATACACCTTGTAAATTCACAGTTCATCTGAAGTGTCTTTATTTGAATTCCGTCTAAACATTTTCTTTTCCGAGGAGCTTTCGAAAGATATGCTTCCAAAAATACCTTTATTTTCTGTTTTGGAAGATTGCTCCGCATTTCTCTTGCCTCGGCTCCTCGCCATTCAGGGAATCGAAGGAATATCTGGAACTTGTTTAGTTCTTTTATCGTAACTGCCTGTGTTGCTTCCAAGAATGTCCTTGTGTTATAAAGACTGCGTGTTTCTTTGGGGAGATATCTGCTCTGTTGGTGAACCAGAGGTATAGAAAAATAGATTTTGCTCTTGGAATGAGCGGTAAGAATGCTTTGTTGAAGAAATATTTCAGGAAATTTGAATTTGAATTCAAATGAATCATCTTTTATTTAGCAGCGTAAGAATTTACTTCATATTTTTTATTTCCTTTAGATATATTTACGATGACGTTAGAAGTGCATGCATTTTGCAATCAGAATATGCATATTATTTTCTAAGGGAAAAAATAAAAAATGTAATGCATCAAAATTATTAGTTTTTTATCAGTATTATTAGTTTTTATCAATATTATTAGTTTTTATCAATGTTATTAGTTTTTTTAATATTATTATTTTTATCAATATTATTATTTTTTTCAATATTATTATTTTTACCAATATTATTATTTTTTTCAATATTATTATTTTTATCAATATTATTAGTTTTTCAGTTAAATTTAAATATTTATTTTTGCATAATCAAATAGCTAAAGATTCAAATTTTTATTTTAAAGAAAGACTTTTAATGTTTTTTGTTTCTTTATATCAAAACCGAATGCTGTTTTAAACACTGAAATAACACTAATTTAAAATTTTAATTCCTAGCCTTAGGGTTAAAAACAATTTTGCTATGTAAAGTACTGAAAAAAATTGACACCATTTCACGTCATTTTTTTTTTATTTCAATACTCAATAACAGTTTTTAACAAACATAAGACCTTTGGTTTAATATGTACTGAAAGTTTCTAATCTGAATCATTATATGTGTGAACATTTGTAGAATAAATAGATAAAGAAAATTCTTATTTATGCTACATCAAATTTATGTTTAAATCATATTGCATTAAAAGCAAAAATACATTTTAAGAAAATACAAAATGTTAAAAAAATTTGAAATTTTATTGACCCTGAAAAATTACGTTTTGTTTCAAATTTATGACACATATTAGATTTTAAAATGTTTAGTGCCATTTTGTTGAGTAAATTTCAAATTCTAAGATGAAAGCGCGAAATTACAGAGTAAACTTCTGTTTCGATATAAATACAGTAGAATAATTAATAATTATTCTAGTTTATCATAGAAACATGATTTCCCTAATTATTTTCAAGACAACTTCTTACTTATAAACGAATAAATATCATATTTCAATCATTGAAAATAAAAAATAAATTTTTTTTTCAACTTTATTGACAAAATAATCATCTTAAAGAACCATTACCATTGAAATTCATTTTTTTTCTTTTTTTTGCGGAATTTTCATTATCTCATTAAGCATATAAATTTTAAAAGGGGAACGAGTTACTAGTATCTGTTTTCATGTTTAATTATATTATTTTATTTTATATCTTTTCGCGTTTTCCTTCTACGATTAACTCTGTTCCTTCTGACATGTTTAAAAATGTGTCGTGTATTATGTATGTAATTTCAAAACATCAATCTTCTATATATCATTTATATAATTATCTCTCTAATAAAAATTGATAGGAGTTTTAATTTGCGCAATCGTTTATTTACCGCCGTTCATAAAAAAGAACCATGCATACCGTGTTTATTTGCATATCATATTATAGACGGGATTTTCGAAATCGCTGCGCTAAAGAAACTCGAAAGTGGCAAGTTGGATGTTGTTTTACTAATGGAAATATCTAATTCGCGATAGATAGGACATTTCAAATTTTAATAAGTTTGGAAGATTTGATTTCAATCGGTGATAAGAGGAATTTAAATATATATATATATATATATATACTCAAGAGCCAAAACATCAAGACCACCTTCCAATAACGAGTTGGCCCACCTTTGGCGCGCAACACAGCTTCAACCCACCTTGGCATAGATTAATACCACCACTTAATACCAGTTAAATACCATTCACCAGATCACGTGCCTTCCACTCCATCCAGGCGAGTTCATTGCAAAATGTAGGGGTGGTCATAATGTTTTGGCTCTTGAGTGTATATATATAGATTTAGTATCAATAAAATCCCACTTTCGAAATACTGTAAAAAAAAAGAACCACTGGTCACCATAAGTTCAAACTGGAACTGAAGATACCCAAAGAAGGGGGAAACTGTACTTCATCAAAAAAGTTCCAAAGTGTATAATAAATGGCGTTGTCAGCGGCATAAAAAAAGTGAATTCGGCTGCCAGTGATATTTTGAATCGAAATGACAGCGTATTTGGCATGAATTGCACATTTTACCAACTGTAGTGTTCAATTTGCTTGATTGGTTTGTTTTTTTGACGGAAAGAAAGACTTCCAAGTCACCTAACAGTTGTAACATTGTCAGTTGAAAGCCCATGCACCACCGCAAGGTCATTTCAAATTGAATGGGTAAAATCGGTGGAATCGGCTTTTTTTGGAACTATTTTTTGATGCCGTACCGTAACCCCTTCTTCAAGTATATTCAATTCAAATTTGAACTCATTGTGATTCTTTTTTTACAGCATTTTGAAAGTGAGACTTTAATTATACTCACCCAACATATCATTTTGTTTATTAATTGCCATTCATTTTTGCATTTCGATCAAAAGCTACATATTAAGGAAAATTCTTCATTATTTGTAAAATATTTAGAATTTTTTCTTCCTATAATATTTTTTTAATCATGTCACGAGTAAAATATTTATGCACTTATTTTATGCTTTTCATAATTCTCTTCTTACATTTACATACATACATATATATATATATATATATATATATATATATATATATATATATATATACAGCATGTATATCATTTCTATTAATTTTCTTACACACTTCTAAAATATTATAATTTTAAATATTATTCCGTTAAGAATAAATATACTTTTTGTTCTGAGAAAAGGCATGAAATGCTAAAAGAGACAAAGCATAAAAAAATATATATTTAATTGTGTGAAAAAAAAATAATACACAAATCTCTTATAGTGTTTCTTTAAACAGCTGCTTTGTTATTGCTAATATTAATGCTGTTTTCAGTCTCCGGCTGTATTTAAAAATTAAATTATTCTCATTTCAGATATTGTGGAAATTAAAGCCAAATTAAAAATTATTTCTAAAAGGTATTTTGTTGCTTTAGCTTTAAATGTACTATTGTGTAGAAAAAGTAAGAACATTTTTTCAATTTAAAATTCCAGGGGCTTATGGAATTTCACTTTTTTTTTATTTGGGTTGCTGGCACTGTCATTGATATCTGTGCGAAATTTGACGTCAAAAATATTCATTAGTGTTTCAGTTACGCTTGGCTTTTTGAGACGCTAAAACTGATTCCGGTGATTTTTTAAATGTCTGAATAAAATGAGCAAAGAACTTGCATTCAATTTTGTTTGCGGAAACGTTTAGAATAATGCAGAAGGCATTCGGCGAGCATTTCTACATCGAAAAACGTTTAGAAGTGGTATAAAAACAGTTCAATGAAGGCAGAACGCGTTGAAGAAGATTCCTCTGATCGACCATCCACTTTTGCCGACGAAGCTCGTGTCCAAAAATTAATGATTTGGTGCTTGAAAACCGTCGATTAACAATTAGAGGTCTTGCTGATGATGTTGGAATTTCAAAAGGATTGGTCAATTCCATTTTGGGCCTCAAACTCGTCAAATCTCGTTTGATACCGAAAACACTAAATGCACCTGCTCACACTTCTTTGATTCTTCGTAACTTTTTCGCCAAAACTGAAACTCATATCGTTCCACAACCATCGTATTCACACCGTGTGACTTCTGGCTTCTTCTTCCGTGTGACTCAAAAGACTACTCCGGGGACAACTTCTTGAGTCGATTGAAGAGATTCAACGTGAATCGGCTCACTTTGAAGGCCATCCCTGTCGATGACTTTTTAGCATGCATTCAGGATTGGAAAAAATATGGCATAAGGGCATTATGTCCGGAGGGGATTACTTTGAATGCGGTGAAATAAATTTGGAAGAATAAATGAAGAGTTTTTGGAACATTAGTATATACTTTTAGCCATGTCATATATGATTATATCTTATTAAAATTCTAATAATTAGCTATTTTAATTTAAAATTGCTATAAATTATATTCAATTAACTAATTTGCTCTTGCTGATATTCTTTTCTACTTCTCCTCTGAAATTCAATTAAAATATTTCATCACTAAAAATGAAATTTTTAGTGATGAAATATTTCTGCATTTTAAAATAATAACAAAAATAAATTGTATAAAATATTTATTAATGTTTATATTTATGTCTTTCAGAGGTTATATTAATATAGACTCCACGCCATACAGTAATATTATAGATTTCTGGTTAGAACTTCTTTGTATTTTGCATTGTGTTTTGTAATAAACTGTAACTGTATTTATATATTTTGAAGATTATTCCTTACTTTAAAAACCATCCTATCAAATATAATGGCAAAGATATTTGTTAAAAAGCGTCTTGTTAAAAAAAGAGAGGCAACCCTTTTTGAAGCTGTTTATTAACAGTTAATCAGGATAATATCACTTCAATGGCTGTTACAAAAGATCTGAACTTGTGTTGATATAGCAGTTATGTATATCCTTGTAGCTAATTGCAAATAATGGTCAACTGCGGCATTTGAATCTTTATCCCTCTGCTATGACATCCAGAGGATGATTGTGTTCTTAAACATGCATTACACTGTCTATGAAATAAAAGAAATATTTTTATCCAACCATATTAATGATAAAAAAAAAATTTCCAGCTAGTTTTTCCCCACAATGTCTCGCCAACATAATTATAAATGATGTTGAGTGCTTCATATGTGAATTACGTCGATCTCGAAATTCCACTACATAGTTTCTGTTTGCAGGAGATGCAGACATTTTAAAGTCTTTTATTTCTGCCATAAGTCCAGTGACATTGGAGGACAATGATTCCATTAATTTTCATATCATATTCTGGTACGACATTACTTCCAAAATATACTCCATAATTTGTATGAAATTTACTAAAGTTTGGGCATACAATAGTAATTTTTTATGTTTTTTTTTAAATTTTGGAAAATAGTGTATTTGTATGACTATTAGTTATATGATGTTCTTATAGATTGAGAATGATTCTATTGAATGGCATGATTCTAGAAGAATGGCATGTACTTGCTTACAGTAATTGGTTTTCTTTCGGAATAACTATGGTCTTAGACATTTTAGAATTGTAATTTTGCCCTTGCCACATTATTTCTTCTTTTTGTGGTAGATGTGAACTTTTAAAATTTCAAACATTAAGAACATTTTAGAAATATTGACTATAATCTCAATTATTCCATATTTTTTTTCATATTTATTCGTTTGCTGAAAAAAGTATCAATAGGCATTGGGTATTGAAATCAAACGGCATGTTAAATACATATTTTATAAGCCTTTATACTTTAAACTCTATCGCCAACTTGAGTGATCATTTCAAAATTGTGTAATCTGATCTTAAAAGTTTTTTACAGTGAACTCTTTGTGTATTTTTTACTTTCACTTAATCATTTATTTTATAAATCTGTTTTTATAAGTAATTTTTTTAAAAAGTCTGATGGATATTGTTTTGAGACACCTTCATCTAATGCTAATAAGAAGCTCCAAGAATTCCACACCGATACTTAAATAATTAAAAATAATGTAGCCACTTCCTAGTTGAGTAACAATACCTATTTGACTAGGCCACTTCGTAGTCGACAAAGCAAAACAATTATAAAATGAAAAAGTTCGATTGTTCGTTTCGAAAGCAATGGTTCATTCCTTAATTAGATTCTTGAAGAATCTTCTTTAAAGTGCGTCTTATCAGAGCAGATTAAAGTAATCAATAATTTGAAGAAAAAAAAAACTTTCTTGAAAACTGTCATGTTAACAATGTAATAAATGTTCCACGTTAAAACCGGTAAGACACTCTTGGTTTATTATAAAATATTATATTATTCATATAATTTTATAGTCTGTAAAAACTATTAATGTGAAGTGATATTTCTTCTGAAAGAAAACCATTGTAATTTTTGTTTTTTATTTAGCTCACTGAAAAAGAATGTTATTCTGAGAATTAGGCCTTTTTACTTTTATCACAATCTAAGAAGCAAAATGCTTAATCTTTTACCACATCTTATATTTTGATACGCTATAATGCTTCAATTAATAATCTTACAGATTCAATTAGTTTATTAAAATTGAGTTGTTAAAGAATTGGTAACGACGCTAAAGAAGTTATTTTTCTTATACTTGTAAATATTTTAAAGAATAGAAACATCACACATAAAAATAATCAGTGTTATTTAATTTTTATAAGAACTTTTAAAAATACGTGTTATTATAGTGGTGTGGGTACGGGCAACCAATTTCTCATTAGGTGTGGTTGGGTTGAGATACTTGAGCACAGGTTTGAGAGCTCAGAGCTGCATTGGCCCACGCACAAACACCACACACAAATACAATTGGAGACATACACTAATTAACACATTTAAAGACCGATATTTAAAGATTTCTGGAAAGGCTCCACTTCTAAACCGAAAACCGAAAAATTCGGCTATGCGCATGGTGCTCGAAATATAATTCTTCTTCGGGTGAGAGTCTGTCTAACTGACCATTTCTCTTGAGCGCTCTTGCCAGTGGGTAGGTGCAAGCAGGGTTACATTATTAGAAACGATTATCTCTAAAACAATCAATATTTTGAAAAGAACTTTTCTCTTGAAAACTGTTACATTAAAATGTAATAAATGTTCCAAGTTAAAACTATTTAGACACTCTACTTTAATGTGAGATTCAACACTATTGAATTCTTTTTAAAGTCTACAAAAATTGTTTACGAGTATACATAAATTTAGATACGAAGCCATATTTCTTCAAAAATAAAATTATTACAATGTTGCAAAATATTCAGTGCACAAGACATATTTTGGTATGTAATAGAACAACTATAGAATCACAAAGAGTTTTAAATAGATCCTTTTTAAAGTTGTTTATTTCTGTTATTAGACTCTTTGTCTTAATATCAATTGTCACCGAAATGCACATCTGTAGCAATTCAGAATGCTTCATAAATGCATTTACGATATTATGTTAGTATAAAGTTTTTGTTTTTATTTATTGGAGTTTTATAACTGTGCATTGACTGGAAAATCTCTTTATGTAACACTATTTTCCAATTTATTGTTAGATTTGTTTTTTTTTTCTTATATTGCAAAAATATTATTCAAATTAATAATAAAAATAACAGTTCAGCGATTTCTATTGTAAAAACATATATTTTCTAAGCAAAAGAAAATTAAATTTTTAAAAATTAATAAAGTTTGCTCATGAACCGAGCTCATCTCCATCGTTGCTTGACACTCCACGGCGAATCCGAGACGACGAGATACTGGCAAGCTAGAGAACTCTTAAGGCAACGACTTCGGTCAACTTTGTTCAACTTTTTTGTGTACATTTTCTTTTTTCATTCAGTATTTTTCCTCTCTTACCATTGGTTATAGAATAAAATAAAAGCTTGCTAATGCATAATTGCAGCATACATGACCCTTTTCAAACAATAAATTTTCAATCATTAAATACTAAATATTTAAGGATCTGGTGATTGAATTTTAAATAAAAATAATTAATGGAGAAATACTTAGTCCATGAAGTATATTGTACATGGAATGCATTTTATTGAAATTTTTCTCTTATTAATATTTAAATATATCTCTGTGAGTTATTATAAAGAACCGCATCTCCGGAAAATAAGTATTTTCAAAATTTCAACTATACTTCTTTGAACACATGAGAAACACAGATGGCCGCAGGAACTGTGCGACTTTAAGATATATCCAAATTATTAAATATACATTTATCAATATTACAATTGTTATTTTTTGTGTTTAAAAAAAGCTAAACTTTTGTCGACTTGGAAATCCAGTCAAGCTTCGTTGCAAATGCAAATATTTAACATATATATAATATGCTGAATTATTACAACGTATTAAGTATACCAAAGAAATTCAATCATTTCCAATAAGCACGGATTCTAAGAAAGATGATACTATTGTTAGAAAAAGGATGATTATTGTTGGCCAAGATAATGCCTTAAAGGGTATGAAAATAGAAATATCTAGTTATTTTAAAAAGAAACTGGTCTGATTGTTATTCTTGCTTTTTATTCGGTTCGCTGAAGAAAAGCCCCGTTTTCAAAAGAAATCCATTATACTTTTATCACTTTCTTGGGAGAAAAAAAGTTGAATCTTTTACCACATCTTTTATCTTTTATGCTATGATTTTGTAATAAATAATCCTACTGGTTCGATTGATTCAAAAGTTTGAAACCTATTTAAGAACTCATAAAGGATTAAAAGAAAAGCGGAACAAAAATAAAATATATTCTTTCTACTGATTTTATGAAATATATATATACAAAGTGATTATAATTAAAGTACCACTTTAAAAATTCTGTAAAAAAAGAACCCCTGGTCAAATGAGTTCGAATTTGAGCTGAAGATACTTGAAGAAGGGGGAAACGGTACGGCATCAAAACCAAATTCCTCTGAGTTTCCCTATCCAATTTGGTATGATCTTGTCGTGCTGGATAGGTTTTTCACTCACAGTGTCACAACTGTTAAATGACTTGGAAGTCCCTAATTCCGTCAAAAAACTGAAACAATCAAGCACATTGAACACTACATTGGGTTTAATGTGCAAATCATGCCAAATACGTTGTCATTTTGATTCAAAATATAACTGGCAGCCAAATTTACTTGCTTTATGCCGCTTACTGCTACATCTATTAATACACTTTGGAACTTTTGATGCCCTACCGTGTCCCCCTTTTTCAAGTATCTTAAGTTCACATTTGAGCTCATTGTGACGAGTGGTTCCTTTTTTACAGAATTTCAAAAGTGGGACTTTATAATCACCCTGCATATACACATATATCTTTCTCTCTCTCTCTCTCTGTATATATATATATATATAATAATCGATTTATTTTTGCCAAGCAATCAACACAATATTTTTTGTTACAAATACAAATATTAAATTTCAGACAAATATACTTTATAATACCAGTTGGTTAAATATTAAAAAAATAAGTTTATTCCTTTAAGTTTTTTTTAAACCTTAAAATGTGACGTATGCCTCTTACTTTATATATACTCAACTTATTTCTTGCTTACTCCATGCTCCTTATTTTTATTCCATGTCTCATGAAATACACTCATGTCCATAAATTAAGGATAATGAAGTTCAGGCAAAGAAAGAGACAGAAGCAAAACAAATTTGACTTATTTGTAAAGTCTATTAATTAAAGAAAAGGTAAAGAGCAAAAGATGCTATATGTTTGACATAATTAATAAAAATTGCGATTTTTACTCCGTGGAGCAAATTTCAAAAAAGAACCTATTTACAAAAAACAGTATAACACGGTTAGTATGATGGTCAATATGGAGTATGTCTCCCGGACGATGCAATACAGGTCTTACAACGCCTAGGCATGCTGAGTATCAAATTATCAATCTGATCTTGAACTTGAACGCCGCAGGCGTGCCACTGGCCTTCCCGTGTTAACGAGATTTCAGTGTTGGGTGCACATCTACGGAAAGGGAGGATTGAAGAACCACTCTGGGCAACGCAAGCAGCCCTTTGGCTGAGTACACTGTTGATAATCAGTGATAATCACTGGGTTCTTTCCGCTTTGGGAGTTGTCTGGTGCATATAAACACACCAGAACGGCTCTCAATCGTGAGGAGTTCTAAGAACTGTTGCTTTAGGCCTGTTTGAGTGATTCCTGGCGAATAGCACACATTTTATGGCCATCGGCAGCAATCACTCTACTAAAACTACTTATAGTAATCTATCATTAAATTATAGAAAATCAAAACAAAAATTAGACAACTAAGAGAAAGATTACTGACATTTACATATGTACAATAAAATTGTTAACACAATTATTTAAAGGAAGTGGCTGCGTATGGTAATTAGTATTACACAAGCTGTTACGGGATATAGATACAATAATAGATTAAGAACATGCTTTTTGTTTCTATTGTGTAATGTAGTCTATATTATGGGTTACAAAGTCCATCACTTTAATAATTTTTTCCTTTATTGTTTTGGAGAATGCTGCATTTTGTGCCCAGGTTGCATATGTATCTGGATTTGGTTGGAGAACGTGATTTGAGTCTATTAAAGAGCAGGAGAAGAGATAGTGTTCCGGCGTGCCAGTTTCACCACAAATGCAGTTGTCCGTATCTTTAATATTGAACCTGTATAAGTACGCGGGGAAGGGACCATGTCCCGTTACAAAGTAGTTTAGATATGTATTTATGGACATCTTCGTTGACACTGTTGGAAGAAATTGATGGGTTCTTCTTCCGGTAAGCTGAGAGTCCCACTCTTCTTGCCAGATCTTGAGGCTATTCAATTTTAGTTGTCTTTTCAGTAGGCTTGTTGGGATCAATCTGATCGTGGGGAATATTACACCACTCATCAAGCAATGCCCTCCGAAGTTCCGGTTGACAGGTGGGAGGGGGTTGACGGGATGCAATTCGTCGGCCAAGCATATCCCACACATGCTCTATTGGATTCAAGTCCGGTGAATATGCTGGGTAATCCATACGGGTGATATCCTCCAATTGAAGGCATTCGTCTACAATGTTTGAACGTTGAGGACGGGCGTTATCATCCATAAACAGAAATTCAGCACCCATGGCACCCCGAAACAAACGTACATGTTGTTCCAGAATGACATTCCGATAGATGTGGCCTGTCATCGTTACACTCTGAACATGCAGGTCAGTTCTGGAACCAAAAATAATTCCTCCCCAAACGAGCCATCCTGCACCACCGTAACGATGCCGTTCAATGGTGTTCTCTTGGTGGTAACGGGTACCTGGCGCTCCCCATATGAAAGTTCGGCGAGAATCAGACTGCAAACTAAACCTGGACTCGTCGGAAAACATCACACAAGACCACTGTTACGGTGTCCACAATGCATGCTCTCTACTCCAGGTTAATCGCAGGCGACAGTGAGTCGCGGTAATTGGAACACATCTGACAGGCCTACGAACATATAGTCCAATGTGCCCTAAGCGTCTGTACACGGTCTGCCTTGAAACTGTCGTACCGGTAGCTGAAGAGAGTTGACGAGACAGGTCTGATGCTGTGCTCCGTCTGTTTTTTTTGGCAGTAACTGCTAAATACCGATCCTCATTCAACGTTGTAACTCGGGGGCGACCTGTGCTGTAACATCTACTCACATTACCATCATCTTGAACTCGTTGCCATAGGCTGGAGATGACTCTCTGGGCGATTTCAAGTACCTCTGATACCTCCAGCTGGGTACGTCCACATTACAGTCGTCCGATAATTCTGCCACGTAAAAAATCATCCAAATTCTTCCTTTGTGCCATAACTATGCGGTTATTGCACTGAAAGGCTTTTAAAGCGCTTGTGAACAATTTTACTTCTTTGCCACCATTCCTTATTGCTCTCTTACACTCTCGCCATTTTGATGTACTATCCGCGCCATCTGGTGGTTTCCTGTAATTTGCAAATTCTTCTTCAAGAAGTGTGTGATAATTCTACAGGTGAAATTTTTATTTTAGAGTTCAATTTCTGTGTGATTCTGAATTATCCTTAATTTATGGACATGAGTGTATTAGTGCATCCATTGTTTTAATTGAATTGAATGTTAATTGTTGATATCATTAATGTTAATTTTTCTTGGAGTGAATCTCAATTTCATATTCGATTGAACATTTGAATAATTACTTTATATGTACTCTACCTACCTCCTGCTTTCTTTTATTCCATGCCTGTTCTTTTATGTTTACTTTAATTTTTTGAATCATTTAAAATACCTTATGAAATATTAGTGAATCCATTGTTTAACTGAATTGAAAGATAATTGTTGATATCATTAATGTTAATTTTCAGTGTTCCTTTTTCTTGGAGTGAATCTCAATTTCATCTTCGATTAAACATTTGAACATTCGATTGAACATTTCATCTTTTGATAAATTTTTACCACTTATATTAGCATATTAATAAATTCTGATTCTACACAGTTGTTATAATATCTGACAAGATTACATAATTCGAATATTGTGCAATTTAAATGTTACAAGCATGAAGCTAATTATTTCTTTAAAAGATAAAATTTAAAATAAATAAGTATTTGCTTCTTAAATATTTTATGAATGAGTATTAATAAAAAGGTATCTTAGTACAAAATTTCATTGTTTTTTAAACATGGGGTGACCTCTTCAAAAAACTCAATTGATTTTGCGTTCAATGAACAATATTTAGTATTTGAATGTCATTTTGCGCGTGAAGCACGGTTCCAATATGATAAGAAATAAACCATTCAATAAAAAAGCAATGCTTGAAAACTTATGTTAAGAAATAAATATTAAATTTTCTTGTTTCAATTCTTTATTTACCAATAAAAAATAAAATATTCGTATTTTGCACTGCAGTAGAAATTGCTTTTCTTTTAAAAATTATAATTTGAATTTCTTTTGCTTAATGTTTTTAGAAAATCTTACGTAATAAAATCCACAAATATTTTAAGCACTATGCTTTCAAGAACTTATATTGATAGTCATTATAAATGAAACAACGTTAAAGCATTATTTTGTAAACACGAATATTTGCTGGATTTAGCAAATAATTTCCCCTATCTTGGTTTACAAGTAAGACTATATTTGCCATTCACCTCAAAACAAAATAAAATTGTCCTTGAGTCATGCTCCGAATCTTGGTGGAATCAAAATAAGTCGTTCATTTGACTGACAGTGAGAAGTTAGCAACGTCCAGATCGCGATAATCTCTTTGATAGGCGGAAAAAAACGACTCTGGTCGGAGCGGACCGAAGGCAGATAACTCACTCCGAGGGTTCTGTCCACATTGAGAGAAACTGGTTTATAACTGGTTCGTGAGACTGACTGGGTGGTTCTCGTACTCTCGAACACGGAAATGTGAGATAGAAGTTTTAGTGGAATAGGCTTCAAATATGCTGCTCATCTACGACTTGAGGCTTTAGTTTCCGATGGGAACCCTTTTATGTTAGTGCTTTATTTATTCGTATAACTGCTGTTATAATATTTTGATGTTACTTAAACTTTAGTAACAACAACATATCTTTGAAATTAATTTTTAAGCTGCATCTTGAGATTATTTAATAAAATATACCAATATGTTATTCAAATTTAATATTATGTTAATTATTTCGCAATGTGTTCCGTTATTTGTGAAGCTTTTTCTAAGTTCTAATATTTCTTAGCACTTACTTTTCATAAAAATACTGAAAAAAACTATGGATGTTTTCTTTTATTTAAATATATTTTGTTCACTTAAAATATTAATAATAACAATTCACTTATAGAATATTAATTAATTTTATTCTCACGTTTTCAAGAAATATATATACCGCTGCAGCATAACAAGATTTATAAATCCAAAGGATTTTTTTAAAAGGAAAAACTTTATTTTGTCTATCCAGTCGATCTTGCTTATTGTAATAGCATATTGAAATTTCCATTGCTTCAAAATTCAATATCAACTCTCAATTTTCCCCATCTGTCTGTCTGTAAAGGAAATTGTTTGATCTGACCGAAATAAATATTTATATCCTAAAATATCCGCGCCATATATTACTCGCCAGAAATCCTGAAAGCATCAAAAAAATTGAACGGCAAGAAAGCAGGATATTGAAAAAGTAAGGCATCGCTTTTTAAAGGGAACTCTGCTGGATCGAAAACAAATGACTTCCGCTTGAAGAGAAACATCTTACCACGGATTCTTGAGGACAGTAATTTAAGAAGGAAAGCTCAACCCGTTTTTGCTTATTTAACAGCTTATTATTACTTTTTCATTAATTTTATATCGGGGAGAATTTTGAAGTAAATAATATTTAAATAATCTTATTTTGATACAGTGTATATGAATATTGAATCCTAAATTGATCGCAAAGTAATTGTTAGTGGATCTCAAATGGCAACTTTCATAAATCATAAAGAAAAATAGATGGCATGATCGTTTTACTTAAACTCTATCAGGTTTATTCTATAGGGCATTATCCTAGAGCTGGGGTAGTAAAAACAAATGATCTCGCGGGCCACTTTGTAAATGCATCCAAACTCCGCGGGCCGCGTATAAAATTATATATCCCCATATTAGATTTAGACAAACAATAGACATTTTTTTTGGAGTGAAACATTAAAACATAACGAGTTATTATTTTTGTGTTTACTAATATTCTTACATGTAAACATATATAATATAATAATAATAATGACACTAAACGCACATTGTAAAGAAATTCATTACTTTAAAAATATATATATAAATATAAATAAAATTTTAAAAAGTGAAATCATCAAAAAAATATTTATTTCACTAGTGTGATATTTATTTCTGCACTCTTTCAATTAGCTTCGAACTCAATTAGGGTATTTGCATATCGTAATGGATGTTTGAATATCGTAATGGATGTTATGTTTGATCGTTTTTTATGTTGGGTCAATTTCATTTTTGAAAAAAAAAAAAAAAAAAAAAAAAAAAAAGACGATTTGCAGGTCTAAGTTGAACCAAAAGCGCTAACAACTTTTTGTGCCAGATTTCTCAAATTGGAAAATTTCATGAGTTCAACACTCTCATCACGTACATTCGTGCGCATCCTGAGTTTGAAGAATGTAATTTAATTATTCTACCTACCCATAACTGTAATGTCATAAATAAAACCGGCAATATCTGTACTATATTCTCAAGAATATTATTTTAAATTCTAAATAATTGAATTTGAATATACATAATATATTTTGAATATACACAATATATTTTGAATATACATAATATATTTTTTAATACATTGGTTTTCACTACTTTCGCCATTATAAAATGAATATATTTTGTATAAGTGTAATAAATCTCACGGGCCGAAAAAATGTTAAATGCGAGCCGCGATTTGGCCATCCCTTTACTAGAGCAATGTGTTACAAACTTTTTCTTTCCAAAATTGTTTGATAAAAATTTACATTCATGACTATCCTCTATCCTTTCATAACCCTTTCACATCACCCAAAACTCTAAAAAGAAAAAAAAAAATTAAGTAGTAGTGTTCAAAATTTAGATAGGGAATATCAAACTGCTGAAATTTACAGGCTTTTATTTTTAATTCTGTATTTTAAACACCACCAGATGCTTCAAGTTGTTTGTAGCTTACGATTCAAAGGTTTGAATTTCAAATAAAGTACTGGCCATTAAAATTGCTACATCAAGCAGGCGACATGCTACAGACTGGAAATTTAAACGACAGGAAGAAAATGCTATGATATGCAAATGATTAGCTTTTCAGCTCAATCAGACAAAGTAGGCGCCGGTAGCGATACCTAAAATGTGTTTAAATGAGGAAACTGTTTAGCCAGCTTCTCATACACAAATTGCATTTGAATGTTTTTGCCATGTGAAAAGTTGTTGTGATGCCTCGTGTAAGAAGCAGAAATGCGTACCATCACGTTTCTGACGTGGAATTGGGGTCGTTTGCAAGACAACAAGTGACTGCACGAACAGTTCGACGATGTTTCCTGCAGTATGGACTCTCAGCTCGAAGACCATGTCTGCGGCTACCCTTGACGCTGTATCACAGACAGTAACGTCTGCAATGATGGGAACTAGGCACCCGAATAGCGAGACGTCGTTTTTTTAGAAGAATCCAGGTTCTTTTTATAGCATCAAGATGATCGCATTCGTGTTTGGCGGCATCGTATTGAATGCACATTGGCAGTGTGCATTCGTCATTGTCATACTGGCTTATCACCTGGCGTTTTGTTAAGGGGTGTCATTGTATAAACGTCTCGGTCACCTCTTCTTCGCATTGACGGCACTTTGAACAGTACACGTTACATTTCTGGTGTGTTACGACCCGTGGCTGTAACCTTTATTCGAGTCCTGCGAAACCCTACGTTTCAACAGGATAATACACGACCGCATGTTGCCGATATTGTACGGACCTTCCGTGAGACGGAAAATGTTCGGTTGTTGCCTTGGCCTGCACGTTCACAAGATCTGCCGCCAATAGAAAACGTCTGGTCCAGGGTTGCCGAGCGATTGGCTCGTCTTCATAAGCCAGTCATTATGGTTGATGAGCTGTGGCATCGTGTTGATGCTGCATGGTCATCTGTACCTGTACATGCCCTCCAATCTCTGTTTAACTCAATACCCATAAGTTCTGTTATTACTGACAGAGGGGGATGTTCTCGGTACTCATTTCTGAGGATCTATGCTCCCACATATCTTGAAAATGTAATCACTTGTTATTTCCAGTATAATATATTGATCCAATAAAAATAATTTTGTTATTTGCATATCTTGCTGGTATAGCAATTTTAATGGCCAGTAGTGTATATTTGCAGATGTCTTAACAGTACTGGTTTCTAACCGCAAAATCGATTTTTAGAATACAAATAGCATTATGAAAAGGACATTGAAAGCATTAAAATAATATTCAATCATTTCAAATTACGAACACACACACACACAAAAGAAAAGGTTAATCTAAGAACCAACCGAATCAGAGAATCTAGAATCTATCTACCGACCACTAAAATTATCCTAATAAACTTAATAACAGATGGTAAAAGGGCAGCTATGAATTAGATCGAAAGTATTGAAAAAACATTATTTGAAACATAAACAACTTTATATGAGACTTAGTGCAGTATCAAAACAACGAATACTGACAAAAAATAATTTATTTTTTAAAAATAATAGCTAAATATATATAAATGTTATTTCGTGTTTTCTTTCAGCTCTCTTTTAATAACAGTGGGGAATTTTAATAAACTAGCAATTAATTTATTTTCCCTTGTATAATTTAGGTTATGGTAAATTTTCACGGCACAAAATCATTCTAAAATATAAACAAGTTGGCCAATTTTGTTGGTGTTGTTGTTTCTTATCGCACTTGGTCGACAGCAACATCGAGACTGAGTACAATAATTCGTGTGGTGTCGTGGAAGGAGGGAAAGGGGAGTGAGCAGCTTCTGTTGTGATGGCGCACTTATAGGCAGAAGTCAGACTAGGCTCCGTGACGCTAAAGAAGGAGGAAAATATTTTCCGGGACGACATTTAGGGGGAACTATCAGGCATCTGTGTATCGTATGTGGGAGAACCTGGAAAACTCCTATCAGGTAGTCCGACTGACGAGACAAAATGCTGAACATCACAAATGCCCTCGAGTCTCCTTTAACGGCGTTTACAACCAAGCCGCCGGCGGATTGAACCTTCTTAATGTGCTCCCCAGCGCCACACGTTGACACTGAGCCTCGGGTCATGCTACCCAATTTTACTTTATATATTTCTACAAAGTCACTTTTAAAATGAAATCTATTTATTTAAAGAAAAGATTTCAGAGATATTTTATCAGTTTTAACATAATGTAATGTTGTTTCTTCTAGGACATTTAGAAAATAACACGTGATAAATTATTGTAAATAAAACATTTTGAAGTATTATATTATTTATTATAG
>BPLQ01013042.1:0-11795 GCA_021605075.1 Caerostris darwini | reverse complement strand
AAAAAAATCGGAATTCCGTAAGCCCCGGGAACTTTAAATTGAAAATTGGTCATACTTTTTGGATACAGTGGTATCACACAGGAAAATAAATTCTCATCTTTACCACGCTCGCCGCGTGAAGGCATCCACTGGGTAACTGTAAAAGGATGTTTTCTAATTTCAAAAGAAAAAAATCAGGTCTGGATAACTCAACGACTTGAATACAATCTGTGTCATTGTGATAGCCGAGTATTAAAATATTCAAAGATACAAAATATCCATAGGCTGCTCTCAACAAAACAAGTGATATAAAAAAAAAATTTAAAGTCAATTCCTACTATTTTTTCACTATATTGCAGAAAGTCCTTTATAAATAATTTTCATTCATTTTTTTAAGTTTTTCTGGCGCCATCTATCGTCAGATATATGCAACTTAAACCTAAAAAAATAAAATTAATTAATTAAATTTAATTACTGAATTAATATTTGAATAAATTGTATTAACATCCAGTGTTATCCACTACAAGTTAAAAAAAACGTATTTCAACATGTGTGGATGAATAAAAAGCATTTTATTAACGATTGAAAATTTGAACAAGATTCAAATATATTGAAATATATCGTTCCGTATATTTGACAAATACCTACATAGAATAATCGATTCGCCCCATTCATCTTTTGAAACGATAGTCTAGAGTTTCACAATCGATAATGGAATCATAGAAAAATGTTCTCCTTGGATCAACGACTGCCATTCTTTTAACTTAGCAATTTACATCGATATATTTCAATAAAAAGTTTTGAGTGTTTTAAAATAATGAAGCAGCCTATCAGTAATATTGCATCATATTCCACTCATTAATATTACCACCCACTTTTACTTGCTGACACGAATATATGAACATATATTTCGACGTTATGGTAATATTCTAGGAATTCTGAACAATTCTTTAAATAATAGTAACAACGATAGTGGTTGCTTAAAAATGAGAGAAAGTTTTATGCGATGTACTTCGTAATTAAACAAAGTCATGAATATATTTTTCTTAATTTTTTAGTATAAGTTAACCACCTAAGAATACAAATTAAATACATATTGCATACTGCTGTGTCCAAGAAGTAAGTTTAAAATTCACAAGGCTTATGGAATTTTCATTTTCATTATATTTAACTTTGAAATATTCATTAGTGTTTGACATACGCTTCGATTTGTGGGACGCTAAAATCGATTCCGGCGATCTTTGAAACATCTGAATAAATTGTGCAAAGAACTTGCATTCAATTTTGTTTGCGGAAACGTATAGAATGTTGCAAAAGGCATTCGGAGAGCATTTCTGTATGATAAAGAAATGTGTAGAAGGGGTATAAACTGTTCAAAGAAGGCAGAGAACGCGTTGAAGACGAAGAGCCCTCTGGTCGATCATCAACCTCAACCGACGAGGCTCACGTCCAAAAAATTAAATATTTGGTGCTTGCAAAGCGTCGATTTTCAATTAGAGACCTTGCTGCTGCTGTTTTAATTTCAAAAGGATCGGTCAATTCCATTTTGGGCTTTAAACGCGTCAAATCTCGATTGGTACCGAAACCATCGAATGCGCCAACGCACACCGCATTGATTTTTCGTGAAGTTTCGCCAAAAATGGAGCCCATATCGTTCTACAACCACTGTATTCACGCCGTGACTATTCCCTAAGCTCAAAAGACCTCTCCGGGGACACCGTTTTGGGCCTACTGAAGAGATTCAACGTGAATCTACGTGATGGTTTCAAAACCCTCCCTGTCGTTGCCTTTTTTTGCATGCATTAACGATTGGAAAAAAAAGTTTGCATAAGACCATTGTGACCGCAAGGGATTACTTTGAAGGCGATGAAATAAATTTGGAAGAATAAATAAAGAGTTTTTGATAAAAAAAAAAAATTCATCTTATTTTTTGGGCACAGTAGAATTCCACTCAATAATGTTACCACCATATTATCCGTAAGAACAAGAATATATGAACATAAATTGCGACGTTAAGGTAAGAGAGGATGACCACGAGAGTGGAGGGGCAAAGACGTGAAGATCTTTGATTGGAAAGGATTGACTATTCGTAGGAAGCGGTATTGGAGCGACTTTTGTTTAGAAGGACGATTACCTGTGGAAGATTAAGAGACTTGACTTAGGATCAGGAGTGATGGAGACCGCCGAGAATGAGTGGTGGGTGAGAATGGAGCGTGCTGAGACGATCGACTGGGCAAGTGCACCAGGAGCGAGTAATCCAGAACTTATGGATACAACGAGTGCGTCAATACCCTCGGAGCGGCTAACCTCGCCTATATTTCACGAAAAGTTATCTGAAGAAGAACGTTGTGCACGCATATCAACTGTGACCAAGAAGAAGGACCTTGCACAGAATCTCTACGATGCATATGCTGCAACGCTGACTGGATATTCTCCCGATGATGATGATCTTAAAGAGCTGAAGAGACGACATGATGATCTCCAGCTTGCAATGAGGGAGGTAAGCAAACTTGAGCTTTGCCCATTGTCATCTTGTAAAAAACATAAAATTATAAACTTTCACTCTCAAATTAAGCGCAATGCTGCCCATCTTAATAATCATGAACATGATAATGACAATTGTGCTAAAAATCCTCAACATTTAGTTGAGACCCAAAATTCGTTTCGCAAACTTATTGTAGACGAACAGGAGGAGCAGGACTCTGATACCACCCATATAGTTAAGAAAATGCCACCCATTATGGTCAAGCCAACAGAAAATCTAAAAACTATGCTTGCCAAATTTGACAAATTTTTTGAAAGTAAAGTTACCATCAAAATTGCGGGTGAAATGATCAAGATGTTTCCCTTCGACGAAAATCAGCACAGGGCTGTAGCCAGATATCTAACAGAAAACTCCGTCGAATATTTTGTGATAACGCTTAAATATCATCGTCCTTTAAAGGTCGTTATCAAAGGTCGTTATCATTAAAACTCTTGATAATGAAATCAAAGATGAGTTAGTTAATCTAGGCTACACTGTTGACAAGGTAACCCAGTTAAAAAGATCTAAAACCAAGCAGCCGCTACCAATCTGGCAGATTACCCTTGCTAGGGAACAAAAAGCATGGAAATTTTTAAATACTACGACATGCTAATAATACTAATTTTTTACGATTGCTATACTTTACTGTAAAAGTTGAGAAATTTAACTTACGACCAATGACCCTCCAATGTTTTAAATGTAATAATTTCCATCACAATGCTAATAACTGTGGATTTAAACCTAGGTGTCTTAAATGTGGTGAAGAACACTGCCATAAGGAGTGTCCAATTGAAGGGAAGCTTGAAGTGCCAAAATGCATTAATTGCAACGCTACAGGACACTTAGCAACTTGGAGGGGCTGCCCCAAATTTCCAAAGATAAATACTAACAGCTAAATACTAACTCTAACTCTATCTCAAAGTTATTCCTCCTAGACAAGTTACCCCAAACATCAGTTTTGCTTCCATGCTTAAAAGAAACGTAAGCGCAACTGCAGCTGTACCTCCTTCAACTTTTGTAAATCAAAACCAAACAAGTTCACTACCTGGCATTGAAGATCTCAACTTATTCCAAAATGCTGTTATATTAATGAAAGAATTTATTTCTCTTTTCACTGATGTCAAAAATCTTCCAAATTTAATCAATCAAATTAATTCTTCCGACAATAAAGCTGACAAGCTACAAATCTTTGCCAACTGTATATGCTCCAAACCATCTAACAAGGCCACGTAGTGACTATATTGTTTACAGGACTTGCTAGTCGAAAAGTTTTCGTTTTCCTTCCCCCAGGCTCTGCTCTTCTATCGTTCACGTGCAACTGACCTTGTACGATTCGCAGATTTCCCCCGTCATTACCAGTTCATCCTCTCTTAACAAACTGCTCTTAAACGTTTTTGTTATTTTTAACTTGTACTCCTTTTTGAATTAGATTAAACTATTGAAAGTATTTTTATTTTTAAGTTCTCTTTGAAACTACGTTCGGTTTGTAATTCTTCAAAATCCTCATTTTACTTTATTATTTTAATTATTAAATTATATTTAATAATTATTGAATACTTTATTGAAAAGAAGAAAAAAAACTTTTCCTCTCCATATATTATTGTCTCTATTTTAATTGTTTTATTTTTAATGCAATGGGCTTAAAGTAACTTCCCTCTCATATGCAAAGATGGAGTTAGCGGTTACCCATACCAAGGAGCCCCGTTAACCTACAAATCGTCGTCGTCGTCCTCGTTAAGGTAAAATTCTATGAAATTTAAAGGGTTCTTTAAATAATAGCAGCTGCAACAGTAGTTGCTTAACAACGAGAAAATAAAGTTGTGGAATATGTGATATTTTTTGTAACTAAAAAAGTTTTGAATATATTATGCTTAAGCTTTTAGTAAAAGCTATTAAAAATATTAATTAAATTAATATTTTACGTTGAATTAAATACACGTTGCATGCTCTGAATTATTTCCATTATCCCTTCATTCGGGGCCTGAAAGGCCGAATGGCTAGCGCTCTGACGCTCGATACTACAGGTTTCTGGTTCGAGTCCCGGTGGTGCCATGGATGTTTGTAGTGGTTCGGAATCCACTTTAAACCGTAGGTCCCGGTCCTAATAGGATCGTAGAGCGTTGCGGGGGCATTGTTACTCCGCGTCCGTATCTTCAAGTTACACGCGCCCCCTGGGTCATGCAAAGTGATTAACGTCTGTGCAGCGCTTGCCTGAAGGCATCCAAGACCAAGCTGTCTAAGTGTTTGCCAGCTGCATTGGAACAAAAAAAAATCTGTTAAGTCATTAAGAAGGGAAAAGCAACGCTCTCCTTTCAGACCCCATCTATTTTACTAATTTTATTACAGTAGGTAGCAGTAACAGTGACGAAAAATGCAGTTATTATTATATCACAATATACTATATATGCTTTTATGCAGATGCGCTTTAAAATAAGAAAAAGTTTCATGCGATGTACTTTGTAAGCAGATATTTAAGTAGCGGATTTGTAAGTATATATATATGCAGATATGCTTTTACGTGAAAAAACATGATGTTGTAATTGACCAATATTCGAAAAAAATGTAATTCTAATTCTAACATCATGTTTCCTTCTGCATGATGTAAATATTTTTTTTTCATAATTTTAATGCCTAAGAGAGAAAGAAAATCTACTCCAATGAGAAGTGAGGGAAGCTAACCATCCCCTCTTGACAAATTTTCTTAAAGTAAGTTTTTTTTTTTTTTTTTTTTTTTTTTTTAAGAATAACGGGAGAGTTCTAAGACGAGTAGATAAAGGGGGATGTTTTACGCTTTTTCTCTGAAGTGACTGAACAAGCGGGAGTTTCCCCCTGTTTCCAAAGTGAGCCCCTAGTGGTTTTGTGTATCACGCAGTGTGATAATTAAGGTCTGTCGCAGACTACGCATATTGAGATTGGACGTGGACTCGAGAAGTCTGAAAATCTCTGACCTTGGAGTGAACTATGCTTGGGATTTAATCGTGCCCTTCTGATCAAATTTATATTTTTAATTTTCATTGCTTTGCATAATAACCCAGAGTTCTGCATTTATATATCTATATATAGTTATTGTGGGATAGGTTTCGGGTTCGAATCCCGGCGGTGCCATGGATGTTTGTAGTGGTTCGGAATCCACTTTAAACCGTAAGTCTCGGTCTAATAGGATCGTAGAGCGTTGCGGGGGTATTGTTACTCCGAGTCCGGGGCTTATCTTCAAGTTACACGCGACCCCTAGGTAATGCAAAGTGAGTAACGTCTGTGCAGCGCTTGCCTTAAGGCATCCAAGACGGCTGTCTATGTGTTTGCCAGCTGCGTTACAAAAAGAATGTGTAGTTCTTGTAAATAAAAGTTAAAATGTTCTTAAGATCCTAAAACTGGCCTTTTTCTTGGAGCCTAGGTCAAGTATAGGCCGAGACGTTACATAATCAGTGACTGCACTGTTTTAACTCAGCAAATTACATCGATATATTTCAGTTAAAGGTTTGGAGTGCTGGTTATAAGATAATGAAGTATCTTCTGAATAATATTGTATTGTACTCCACTCAATAATGTTACCATCAAAATTTTCTTGATGACACGTATATATGAATATATATTTTGACCACAATTTTTTTTTCTATGAACTATAGAGGGTTCTTCAAGTGATGTTATAGTAAGTGCAACTGTAGTTGCATAACAATGAGAAAATAAGGTGTGTGCTAATCTTTATGATAGGAAAAAGTAATGAATATATTGTTTCTTCAGCATTCAGTAAAAGATGTTGTGTTAAATATTAATTATATATACGATGTATACACGAAATACTCTGAATTGGTGATTGTCAAATTTTTTCGTCACTCACTAAGAAAGGAAGGATATCATTTTTATTTCAGTTCCTATTTACTTTATTAATATTATGAAAGTAGTTGGCAGCAGAAGTGGTGAAAAATGCAGTTATTGTTATATTTCACTATATTATATAACATGCAAAAATGATTTTACATGAAAAAACGTATTGTTGTAATTAATCAATATTGGCAAAAAACTGTAATTATAATTCTGTAAAACAACATGTTTTTTTCTTCAAGAAGTATTAAACAATTTTTTTTTTTTTTTTTTTTTTGGATTTTTAATACCTGTGTTTTGTTTAAAAGTTTTTCAAAATAATTTTGATTGTTTTATTCGTGTACTGGGCACGTTGCCCTATGCCATTGTGCAATTTACATATGACAGATTCAGTATTACTCAGCTTAGACCATGGAAGCTTGCTATATTGCATCCGCATTGTTCCATCATATTTTAAGACAGTAGCATATTTGCAAAGTCCAACCCTATCATGACATTATGGTCCACATAGATAAATATCTACACATTTACTGTATTAATTATTTATTATTATGTTTATTTCGATTGTATATGTTTGACGTCATGTATATATGTGATTTTATATATTTGAAGTCATGCGAATTCCTGTAGACACGAGATAATTTACGTTTACAAGTTTGGTTTGTCGCTCTATGGTAATCTTGTGCACAATTTAGGCTAAATGCACATGGATCTACAGTTTATTGTGTTACATTTACAAGAGTACACATTAAACTTCGTACACAGATTTACACATGATGCCTCGTGGGCTAACAAGCTTAAATGTATACATATTTCAACAACCATTTTAAGCCAACTCCTCCCCCCCCCCTACATATAGCATGTGGAGACTTGACACCCTACTGTTTTTCACATAAAACACCTACACTGTTTTTTACCCTACTGTTAAAAGTCATTCAAGTCAATTGGTTCATCTTTCCCATTCTTGGCATATAAGCAGGGTTTAGGTTTGGTTTGCCTCTCTACGGTCATTCTGCACACACTTTAGGCTAATTAGACAGGGACCCACACTTTAAAGTGTATTACGACCAAGTAACAAACATCCATGCCACCTCCAGGTCTCAAACCTAAAGTCAGTGGTACCAAAGGTCAGAGCGCTAGACAGTTGGCCATCAGGCCACCGTTGCTTTTAGAGATTCAATTATGTTCCGTTAGTTCAATATCCAAAATACCAGTTAGGCTTTATTCTAGTATCCAATTGTACAACACCCTTTCTACAGATGTAATATACCTATCACTATCTTAGACACCAATACATTCATGTTTTAGACTTCATTTTTTTTTGAGATTTGGTTTTCTTGGTCGGAAATTATGGCATTTGAAGGATTCAAAAATACCAGATTACCAAATTTGAAGGATTCAAAAATAAAGGTGTAATAAAAGAAAACAATTATTTTCTGAGTCCTTTTATTAACAATTAAAATACGTTTAGTTTTACGGAATTTTAAATTTTACATTTTATAGTAAAATATCGATAAAAAATTATATTAAAATAATCCATCCTTAATTTATAAATTTTGATTTGAAAATCATCTTTCCTTAACGTATCATTTACACCCTGAACAACCCTACATTTAATCTTTTATAACGACTGCATATACTTTTCTATGCAATTAGTAGTAAATCAATTGAAAAAAGGCACCAATTAAAACAAACATTAGCACTCTTATATCAAATCAATTTTTCATATATCGCTTTAAAATATTTAAATATTTCTTTTATGAAACTAGAATGTGTTATTAAATAGGTCTGCATCCTCTCATGAATGTTACAATAAATTCTATTTAAAAATGATACCGCCATTATTTTATTATATAAATGCACATATATTTTGTTAGGAGTGACCGGTTGTGTTTGAAATTCGGAAACAGGTAATATATCATTGATATGGATGCAATTGGATTAGATTCCAGAAGATGTTCGAGTACGTGATCCCGAGATTAGAAAGATTCGAAGAGATCGGAAGGAAGGGAAGTATTTGGACCAGGAGAGATGGAGGCCGCCGAAGATGAATGGGGGAGGAGAATGGAGCGTGATGCGACGATGGACTACTCCGTTCTGGAAAGGGCACCAGGAGCGAGTAATCTGCAACTTATGGATGCAACGTATGCTGCAATACATTCGGAGCGGTTGGCCCCGCCTACATTTCGCGAAAAGCAATCCAATTTATCTGACGAAGAACGCTGTGCACGCATATCAACTGTGATCAAGAAGAAGGACATTGCACAGAATCTCTAGCTGCAGCGCTGACTGGATATTCTACCGATGATGATGACCTTAAAGAGATAAAGATACTCCATGATGATCTCCAGCATGCAATGAGGGAGGTAAGAAAACTTGAGCTTTGCTCATTGTCATCTTGTAAAAAACATAAAATTATACACTTTAACACCCAAATTAAGCACAATGCTGCCCATCTTAATAATCATGAACATGATAATGACGGTTTTACTATGCCCTCCAAAAAGCTTATTGCTAAGGTCAATTGTGCTAAAAATCCTCAACATTTAGTTGAGACCAAAAATTCGTTTGACAAATTCAATGTTGACGAACAGGAGGAGCAGGGCTCTGATACCACCCCTATAGTTAAGAAAATGCCACCCATTATGGTCAAGCCAACAGAAAATCTAAAAACTATACTTGCCATTTTTGACAAATTTTTTGAATGTAAAGTTACCATCAAAATTGCAGGTGAGATGATCAAGATGTTTTCCTTCGACGAAATTCAGCACAGGGCTATAACCAGATATCTAGCAGAAAACATCGAATATTTTGTGATAACGCCTAAATATCAACGTCTTTTAAAGGTCGTTATCAAAGGCCTCTACTTTAAAACTCTTGAGAATGAAATCGAAGATGTGTTAGTTAATCTAGGTTACTCTGCTAACAAAGTAACTCAGTTACAAAGATCTAAAACCAAGCAGCTTCTACCAATCTGGCAGATTACCCTTGCTAGGGAACAAAAAAGCATGGAATTTTTTTTACTAGAACGATTTCTATACTTTACTGTAAAAGTTGAGAAATTTAACTTACGACCAATGACCCTCCAATGTTTTAAATGTAATAATTTCCATCACAATGCTAATAACTGTGGGTTTAAACCTAGGTGTCTTAAATGTGGTAAAGAATACTCCCATAAGGAGTATCCAATTGAAGGGAAGCTTGAAGGGTCAAAATGCATTAATTGCAACGCTACAGGACAATTAGCAGCTTGGAGGAGCTGCCCCAAATTTCCAAAGATAAATACTAACTCTGGGATAAGCAGCCTGTCTGTTAGAGTTATTCCTCCTAGATAAGTTACCCCAAACACCAGTTTTGCTTCCATGCTTAAAAACAACGTAAATGCAACTGCACTTCCTTCAACTTTTGTAAATCAAAACCAATCATGTTCACTACATGGAATTGAAGATCTCAATTTGTACCAAAATGCTATTATATTAATGAAAGAATTCATTTATCTTTCCACTGATATCAAAAATCTTCCAAATTTAATCAACCAAATTAATTCTACCAACAATAAAGCTGACAAGCTACAAATCTTTGCCAACTGTATGTGCTCTAAACTATCTAACAATGCCACGTAATGACTAGGTTGATTATAGGACTTGGTAGTCGAAACGTTTTCGTCTTCCCCCAGGCTCAGCTCTTCCATCACTCACTTTCAACTGGCTTTGTACGATTCGCAGATTTTCCCCGTCATTACCATTTCACTCTTTTAACAAACTGCTCTGAAACGTTTTTGTTTTTTTTAACTTGCACTCCTTTTTGAATTAGATTAACATATTGAAAGTATTTTTATATTTATTATTTAAGTTCTCTTTCAAACTGCGTTCAGTTTGTAATTCTTCACAATCCTCTTTTTACTTTATTATTTTAATTAGTAAATTATAATTAATAATTATTAATTATAATAATTATTAATTAATAAATACTTTATTGAAAAAAGAAAAAAATTTATCTTCTCCATATATTATCTATATTTTAATTGTTTATTTTTTAATGCAATGGGCTTAAAGCTAAAGTAACTTCTCTTTCACATGCAAAGAAGGAGCTAACGGTTACCTAGCAACCAAGGAGCTCCGTCAACCTACAAGTCGTCGTCGTTTTGAAACCAATGCACATTAAACTTGTAGACGGCCCTGAATGGCCGAGTGTCTAGAGCTTTGGTACCACAGGTTTCGGGTTCGAGTCCCAGCGGTGCCATGGAGGTTTGTAGTTGTTCCGAATCCACTTTAAGCCGTAGATCCCGGTCTCATTTGACTGTAAAAAGCTTCACGGAGCCAAGTCAGACTTCTACCTGCGGGTGCTCCATCACAACAGAAGCTGCCCCTTTTCCCTCCATCCATGAGTAGATTACTCATGGGTTGTCCGTCCCGCACTGCAGGACACTGAGGATTAGTCACAAATAAACTTGTAGACTGTCCAATTCGGGAGCAAGTAGTAAATATGCTCAGCTACCTTACGAAAGGATTCACATCCAAATTCTCTGGCATCGTTGATTGTAATTATTGCTTTAACTAACGAGGAAATTCGGATAATGTGTGTAAAGCGTCTTTTATCGATGTCAGACTACCTTTTCGGGTTTTCTCCCGTACGATATGCAGATACCCTTAAAAGTCTTCGCGGAAGACAATCGTCTCACCGCCTCATCAGCCAAAGGTTTGTTCATGAAATGCATATATGTGGGAAACGGAATCTGCTGTTTAACAACAACAAAAACATGTATAGACACCAGGTCAAGGCAAAACGTTTTCATGTCTAAACAATTAAACAAGCAACTTGTACTTTTTTTTTTTACAATAAATCTCTTCGTTTTGCTTCGATTAACATATAACTTGAAAATAATGTTTGAAAAAATGTAACCTCTGCCTCCCTCTCATCAATAGAAATAGCAAACTCACTCTTTCAAACAAAATATTACTATTCCAGAAAGTATTAAGACCCATCCTTACTTACGCAGCCCCAATTTGGGGTATAACAGCAAAAAATAAGAAAAACCAAGTATAAAAAGTCAAAATAAATTACTTCGGATTATCACTGCTGCTCCCTGGTTCGTAGGCAACTCACAAATCGGGGTAAGTACACGGATTGCCTTGGTCGCCCAGCGACCAAACCTCCAACCTGGTAAATGGGATTACATAACGTGACGTCTTGCCCTTTGCCAGTTATAAAAAATATAGAAAATTTAATAAGAAAAACAATAATATCAATTAAGTTACTAAAAGCAACAATTAAAATTTAAAAAGAAACAAAAAAGAATTTAACAAAAAAAAGAAAAAAAAAACAAGAGGAAAAATTAAAAATCTTAGCAAAAACGAGCACAGACGGAGTAACTAAATAAAATCACGCGAGATGCGAGAGAGAGAAGATCCATTAAGAAACCGAAACCATCGTTTCAGTCCACCAGAGCGAAGGCGAAAATAACCTTTGA
>BPLQ01013039.1:0-203370 GCA_021605075.1 Caerostris darwini | reverse complement strand
AGAGCGTCACGGAGCAAAAGTCAGACTCCTACGAGTGCTCCATCACAACAGAAGCTATCCTTTTTCCTCCATCCATGAGTAGATCACTCTGTGGGATGGATCATAGGCGATTAGTCACAACAATTTTTAATTGCACAAGCATTTATACAAATGAACGCATTTATGCAAATTAGTAGACTTAATGTGAAGCATTACGAACTTTGTAAGGGTAATGCATCATTTTGATTAAAAAGTAAACATTTGCGGTTAAAATAATCATTTATTTTTGGAAATTCCCCATTATTTAAGGTAGTAGATCCCAAGCTTTTCGAGTCTTGGAGGTGACACAATTGTTTGTAAGGGTTCGGAATCCACTTTAATATCGTAGATGCCGGTTTAGTTTGTCGCTCTACGGTCATTTTTTGAACACTTTAAGCTAATTAGACCGGGACCTACAGTTTAACTAGGATTATGAACCACTAACAAATATCCATATCACCGTCAGGATTCGAAACTGAAAACTATGGTAACAATGGCCGAAGCGCTAGTTATTTGACCATCAGGCCGCGACTTAATGTGTAGCATTACGGCCACTGTAACGATAATGCATCATTTTATTGATTGAAAAGTAAGCATTTGCAACTAAAATATTCGTCTATTTTTGGAAGTTCTCAATTTTTTTAGGTAGTATTCCCATTAAGTGTAAAAAGTATCCGGAATTGTTAAATAAAACACACAAAAATCAATTTATTCATCAAAATTTATTGTGTCGCCTTTAAAATACCTAGTGCAATACAACTATGACAGTGCTTGATCCAATCCGCTATACATCTTTTGGTTGATTTGTCATATGTCGGTTTTACATAGAATGTACTTCTCCACCACTTACTTTTCAGAAACAATATTACTCAGTCCCTCCTCCCCCCTTTGGAAATTTATCTCCTTTAAGCAAACGAATGGAACGATATATTATGTTTAATAATGTACATTAAAGCTAAATATATATGAGTACAAGTTAGGGCCGGATATACTTGTGGTCTTGATTCAGGGTTGTTCCGTGGTGGAAACTAAATTATTTCTCAAAATAATAACGCGATGTTTAGCTGCCATATTTATTAAAATTGTAGCGCATAACATAAAATTATATAACAAATATTTGCAAAATCATCTTAAAAGCAAGTTCGTTTAAGGGTCCTTGTACCCTCCTTACTGTCTGGAACTTTCACTCGACTTTGAATTCTTCCCCGTTGGCTATATAGTTTGTTTCGGGAAGGCATAGTGGATCCTTACCATATGTATGTAAAGATATATAAAAAAAAAAAAAAAATGTATGTTTCTGCATTCGTTTGCAAGCATCGTGAAATAGTAAATAAAGTTGCAAATAAGGCACCTTGAAGTTTGAAATTATAAAATTTGTTGTTCAAATCAACCCTTGTCACATTCACATTAGACGTAGAAAATTAAGATAGCAAAGGTTAATGTGAAACTTAATGCGAAAGTAAAAATTACGAAAGTAAAGATTAAAAAATAATCCTGTTGAGAAGGATGAGCTCTCATAATTGATAAATTAATCCTCGGCTCTATTTTTATCAGCAGTATTCTTAAATTCGACTTGCTTGCCCACCAGTATTTGCTCATTAGGATCTCTGGGCGCTGATAGATTATAATTTGCACTTTGAATGTTGTTATTTATGTTGTTTGTTATTTGGAAAAGTAATATCACACAACAGATCATATAATGCGAATAGTTTTTCTAAATTTTATTCTCTTCTGTTCTTTCTTTACGTTTTCACCATCCCTTTATTTTAATCAAATGCCTCTGAGATTGTTCTAAGCCCCTTATTCGTTCCCCTAGCCCCCTAGGGGGTGGAATTTTCTGCTTCGGGAATCAGCGATTTAAGGTAATATTTAAGATAAAAATACAACTTATTTGGTACTTTTGAGGAATCTTTTTCGTGTCTAACATCAAATAATATGTGATAGAAAATCGAAATAGTAATGTATAATAGCGCCATTAAATTCAAAAACGTTAAAACAAAAGAAATCAAGCCTTCTACTTCATTGGCGCAACAGCCCCTTGGTGGGCCAAGGCCGTTTGCCTACTGGCAGATTTCGAGACAGGATGTTTTCCTTTTTACTGGGTAGAGATGGCAGCCCTACACTCAATAAGTCATATTAGACCCCGGGACCTACGATTTAAAGTGGATTCCGAACCACTACAAACATAAATGGCACAGCCGGGACTGGAACCCAAAACTTGTGGCACCGAGCGCCAATCACTAGGCCATCAGGCTCCATCAAGCCTTAAGATAAATAAAGAAAGAAATATTTATACTCATGTTTATTCTTTTCTTAAATGATTTATAACTGTACCGGAGATTTAGTTTGGTTTGTCACTTGTCATTTCTTGTACACTTTAGGCTAATTAGACCGGGACTTACAGTTTAACGAGAATTCCGAACCACTAAGAAACACCCATGCCACCGCCAGGATTGGAACCTGAAGCATGTGGTACCAAAGGCCAGAACACTAGTCAGCAAGTCGCCATGTACCACAGAAGAAAAAGATAAAGTATGTAAAGTTTCTAAAACTATTTATTTATAGCATATTGTGGCAGTTCATAAAATTTCGAGTACCATTTATTTTGAGATAATACAGTAGCGATATCAACCAATAATCGAAGAGTGTGCCAATATTGTTATCATACAAGATCAATTATTTATTACTACGTTATAAAGCATCTATGAGGTAAAATTGTAAATTTAATAACTCCATAACAAAAATCTGGTTTACAAGTTTCGTCTTTATTTTTCTATATTCTGTGTTTTATAGTCATTTTTAAAATAATTAAAACGTATAGCAATAAGTATACAATACAGTATTATCTCAAAATAAAGGGTTTTCCAAATTTTATGAACTGCAGAAATTTTATGAAAAATATGAACAGTTTTATTAAAACATTAAAATTTGTTTTCATAAACTTTCGAAAACCATTTATTTTGAGATAATACTGCATAGATCTCAACCAAATATCGAATAGTTTGCCAATATTGTTAGCATAGAAGGTCAATTATTTATTACTATGCTACAAAGCATCTATGAGGTAAAATTGTAAGTTTACTAACTCTTTAACAAACACATTGTTTACATATTTCGCCTTTAATTTTCTATATTCTGTGTTTTATTGTTATTTTCAAAATAATTAAAAGATATATAGAAATAAATAACAATTATTTTAAGGTTTTAATAAAACCATTAATATTTTTCATAAAATTTCGAAAACCATTTATTTTGAGGTAATACTGTATAGATCTCAACCAATAATCGAATAGTGTGCCAATATTGTTAACATAGTAGGCTACGTATTATAGGCAAGGCCAATTATTTATTACCATGTTATTAAAGAACTTGTGAAATAAAATTGTAAATTTACTAACTCTTTAACGAAACCTGGTATGCATGTGTCGTCTTTAGCGTTTTATATTCTGTGTTTTATTGTCATTTTCAAAATAATTAAGAAAGAGATAAATAAATAATAATTATTTTAATGTTTTAATAAAACTGGTTCATAGTTAAAAACACAACAGATCCTTTCGATCTCATTATAATATTAATGCGGATTGCACCAAATCGCTTAGTTGTGCTACTTGTACTTTACTGTTGAACGACTTCTTTTATTATTAGGTCTGAGTTATATTCAAGGCAACAAAAAAGTCAATTGAACTTAACGATCTTTTCAGACGCAGTGACTAAGATGTCTGCTGTAACGGTTTTCTGTCATTAACGGTAGAGGGAATTTTTATTTTTCATGGTACAATACAATTTATCACAATCAGCTACATTTAAAAAAAAAAAAAAAGAATTATATCGTCACATCTCTTTTCCTGCTGTTAGAGTGTGAAGGGGGAAAAAAAATACTATTAGTTTAATGAACGAAAATGACCTATAAAAGGACAACAACATAAAACGGCTGGTATAGTTCGGCTAACTCTATTCCTATTATATTGTTATAAATGATAGAATGTTTATCAATTTGAGTAGATTAACCGTGAAAATAGGTTTTAAATACAAACACGAAAAGCACTAAAAACTGTGTTTATTCCAGGAAATTTTTTCCACGACATTTGATGTCATATATATATTTTTTTTCTGTCTTATTTTGGAAGTACAGAAAACCAGAAAAAAATCTAATGGCCATGACACGATTTCTAATCAGAGCGAAACGAGAAAATTAATAAAGTTGATCATGCGCCACAGGAATACAGAAATAATTTTTGCACCCTTTTGTCTTTTTCGAGTCTGAATTCGATGCTTTTGTTCCATTTTTGTTCTACAGAAACTGCATCCTTTTCAGAATGATTTGCTTTTTTTTTTTGTGGCAACAGTGCGGCTTAATCGAATTCGAATGGTGTTGCCATTTTCAGTTTGTCTAATCAGTGAAGCTGAACAAATGAAGTTTCCCGTTTTTTTATTTATTATTGTGATTTTGCTTTTACTCGAAAATAAACTTAATTTCGTGCTCCGAGCTTGAAAATAGGATTTATGAAGATAATGAGGTTTTGATTATTGTTACTTAAACTCACTGTTAATCAACTATTATGATAAAAAAAAAATTTCAATTTTTTTTAATATTTTATTTATGAAAGCGAGTTGTATGTTGTACATTAAGAATTAAGTAGATTAGTTATTATCAAGTAGGTTGAAAATAATAATAATATAATAAAATAAGATATTTCAGTATATATTATTTCCTGTAATAGATTAGTTGAACTAAATACATTTAAACAATTTAAGAAGCGTGTGAAAATAAAATATGTTTTTAAAAAATAATTAAAATTTTTTTTCCATGTTTTTAAAGTAGAATTCTCTAATAAAAAAATATTTAAAAAAATTTCTATCCAATTTCAGCTCTAAGCGAAGAAAGCTATTTAGAAAAATAGTAAAGTAGTCAGGCGTTATCATTTAAATCTAATAGCAGAGATCAACAATGAAAAAGAGGAGGGGGAAAAAAAAACAAAAAAACAGACGTGTAAAGCATGAACAAAACCGGCTATACAACTTACAAGCGAGCAATGCTAATGATTTGCAAAACCATCTATATGCAAATGCAAATGGTATAAGAACTTCAACAAAATATTCTATCTCGTGTACAAAAATGGGAGAAATCCCCAAAACTCCCATCATGTAGTTCGACTCACGAGGCAAGAGGTTGAGCATCACAAACGCCATCGAGTCACCTCGTTTTTTGAAACAGTGTCTACAACAAAGCCGCCAGAGATTGATCATCTGGCCAATATTCACCAGCCGCGCACGTTGCCACTGAGCCACGAGTTCGGCACCCCGATTTCTAATTCCAGTATGACTGCACAACTCCACATCGTATGTTCGTGGTGCGATTTCACACGATTCGTGGTCCTGTGTTAACGAGCGTTGCTAGTCTGCCGATAGATCCAGGTTCGAATTTACTGATGGAATCCGTTGCTGTCACAGTTTTCAGAAACATGAAGACTCGATCGCAATGGTGGCAACGTGTTTAAAGGGTCTCGCATCGATAGTCAAGCTGTTTGGTTGGAGTTTAAAGGGTTATATACAATACGACATGCGAATGTGGAGCAGCTACTCCTCAAAGTCCTCACTAAAAACAATATCCTCTCTCAATTTACTCGTCGGTGGCCTGTTCGGGGTATACATAAGTAGAACACGAGGCCCACTGACGCTCAACAAGAAAAGTTGATTGCATACTCATTAAACCAAATATTCTACACTAGTTGGCATTATTTTTCTGCGGAATTTTTAAAACATTAGTGCTGGAAGATTCATGAAAGTAGACATACAGATGGAATATTTTTATATACTAGTTATTTTTCCGCGAATTCTGAATACTTTCACCATATGATTGGTAAATAAAACTAGTTTATATCAATTCAATTGCTTGCAAAAAATAGATTAGTTATTATTATTACTGTTGTTCAAGTAGCCATTAAAAATATAATTAGCATTCAAGTAGCCATTAAATAAATTATTGGACATCTCCAAGATGGGATATTCTGGTGAAATAAAAACTCCTTTTAATGCCAGGGAAAAATAAAATAAGAATAAAAAACCTCACCCGAAATATTTAAAAAAATATAAAATCATTGAATGCAATAAATACTGAATCATTTAATTTTACTAGCAAATAAAGGTTAACGCACGTATTAATACAGTATACAATGCCCTCTTTAAATTGAAAAATTTACTATAAAAAAAAAACAATGAATTTCTTTTAAATTCAAATAGCTTGTAGATTAATACAATGAGCTGTTTTGTCATTTTTTCGAAAGATAATGATAGCATTTTCCATGCATACAAGTTTATAACTTCACATTAACTTGAGAGTTCCAAGAAGTATTTGTATTTACTAGAAAACAACGATAATTACACTATGAGAATGATAACATTTACAGTAAGTTTATAGTAGTTGCAGTAGTTGGTTTATAGTGTAAGTTTATAATACTTGGAGAATTTAATGACCTCGTAAAATTGTTGTTGAAGTCTTTTTCTTCTTAAGTTGTTAGTAACTAAATTGGAAAAATATTCCCATTTGCAATCTAACTATATGTATTTAGCACTAAATGCACTTCATACTTACTGTTAACTATTATATTTATTAATTCTTCGAATGTTTTTAATGGTTCTGTTGTTATTAGAATAATAAGGAATGCCATATAATTCTTTCGGGGTCAGGAACCACATAAAGTTTGTTCGATTTGTAACACTAAATATTAAAATTTTGAGCCAGCCTTTTATAATATACACTTAATATCTTTTTTTTTTTTTTTTTTTTTTTTCCCAGCTTATCTTACACAAAAATTTACATTAAAAAAAATGAAATTTGGATGAATTGTTCGTTATATACAATTGTCTGATGGCCGACAAGCGCTCATTGCTACAGGTTTCGGGTTCGAGTCAACGCGGGGCCTTGGATGTTTGTAGTGCTTCGAAATCCATTTAAATAGTAGATCCCGGTCTAATATCATTGTAGGGCGTAGGGCTGACAATTGCAGTTGAATTGCAGCTGTGGTCATTGCTATTCGAATGTTCCACGCGATTAGAACGTTCGCATTTTATCATCTTCAAATAATGGCCTGTCAATCATTTATTAAATTGTTCGAGACATTTATTTATAAAGTGTTTTTATATAAAGTTTGAAGGTAATGAATTAATTTTTTTGGTATCTCATTTATTACTAGGTAGCGTAATTCTGGGTCTGATGGTCGAGTGACTAGCGCTTTGGCGCTCGGTTCCATGGATGTTTGTAGTGGATGTTGGTTTCGGAATCCACTTTAAACAGTTGGTCTCTGTCTAATATGATTGCAAAGCGTAAGGCTAACAATCCTACCCCTTAAAAAAACATCTCTGTCTCGAAAGCTGCCAGTAGACAGACCGCCTTGGCCCACCATGAGGTTGGTGCGCCAATGAAGAAGAAGAAGAAGAAGAAGTAAATTTATGGTACATCGATTTTTTGTTTTTGCTTATGCTGTATAAATCCTTGTTGTTATCTTTATTTTCCTTATTTTAACGGCGAGTATCAAAATCTAGTTGTATCTTAAATTTCGGAAGCTTAATCTAATCATAACACATTTAAGGCTCGTTCCCATCGAGGCGTGAGGCGACGACGCGTCAAGCGGCAGGGAAGAAAATTTTTTCGACCCGTTCACACCGAAGCATCAGAAATCGCTTTATGCCTAGTTCCAGTTACTTCTACTAGATGGCAGATCTACTATTGTCTCAATCCAAGTCACATGACGCGGCAAGCATTTGAGAGCTGAAAGTTGGGCAACTCGAAGCTGTGGATTTCAACCGATTTCAGGCGAATGCTGTGAGGCTTGTGATTGGTCAACGCTTCACCGCCTCGGTGGGAACGTGCTTTTAGCTTCCAAAACTTGTCTGAGCCGACCATTGTGCAAGGCCCCTAATTTAAGGACAATGGTTCTCAAACAGCAAGATGGGGTCCCCAAGGAAATGGGTATAGGTTGAAAAGAATGGTTCATAATATATATATATATGCCACAAATTAAAAAAAATTGGAAAAAATAATAATAACACGGATAAGAATTTTTTAGAGTTAAAAATAACACGTGGCAATAATGGGAAATTTATTATATATATTTTATTTTCAAGACAGAAACCTCATTACCAAAAATATTCACGATTTCTAAAATTATTATTATTATTTGACTGTTAAATCCACAATTTTAAATCTAACGACATTTAACTATTTTTTTTTTTCACAACAGTATATTTATGCGGCGGTAGATTTTCATTTCCTCATTAGGCAAAATTTCTTCAATCCTAAATAAATTTAATTGGAAAAAGATTTCTAAAATATAGACAAAGAGCATTTTTATCCGAATTCCTCAGTGCAATTTTAGCACCATACTCCGCCTACAATCTTCTAGGATCTTCGGATTGCCTTGACACAGCAATGTGCTATGCTGCCAATCCAGTTAATAAACACCATCATTTTGAGCATGCAACGTTGCTGCTGTTGTGCTGTATAGCTGGTAATCACACTCACTGATTAACTATTGAATTCAGATACAGTAGAACCTCTGTAAGTCGAACTTCAAGCATGACGCCAAATAATTCGAGTTATAGAGTTTTCGACTTATGGAGGAAAATATTCGACTCGTAGAGGTTTAGATTCTTTCTAACTTATTTTAGAGAGGTAAAATAAATAAAAATTCAAGTTACAGAGGTAATAAACATGTTTATTTGTTAGAGTTCAAATTAAATCAATAGTAATAATAAGAATATATACATAATAAGAATTTGTTATTTTATTTACTGTATACTCATACATTGTTTTCTAAGAAACAATGACGTGCATTGTCGGCAAATCCATCAAGTCGGTAACTTATTTTTCTTCGAGCTATAAGAGGTAATTAGTTTCTGATGATGGAGTTGTAAAGGTTGTAAAATCAAACATTGCTAATGTCCGAGATAAGAAACCCAATTTTTTTTTTTTTTTTTTTTTTTTGAGTTACAGAGGGAAAATGTATACCAAAATGGCTTGTGGGGATTGACTCATTATTTCGACATATAGAGGGTTGAAATTTCGAGTAATGGGGGTTTTGGGGCTTGAAGGGAAGTGAACAAAAGTTTTTTTCGAGTTTTGGAGGTTTTCGACTTATCGAGGTTCGACTTAAAGAGATTCTACTGTATTACCTTTTTTTAACTTCTAACTTTCAGGTATTACCTTTATGTGTAATTTTTGCATTATTTTCCAAGACAGAAAATAAAAATGTTGTTTTTCTTTTGTGACTAATTTGTAACACACTATTTGGTTAATATGTTTTCCCAAATTCTATCAAATTCCGATAAATAAATAAACTAAACTTGATTTTTTTTTTAAATTTTTGAAAACCAATGTACCATTCAAGTTATCTAATATACATTTACATGCCTGATGGGCCTGAGTGGTTGAGTGGCTCGCGCTCTCGCGCTCGGTATCACAGGTTTCGGGTTCGAGTCCCGGCGGTGCCATGGATGCTTGTAGTGGTTCGGAATTCACTTTAAGCAGTAGGTCTCATATGACTGTAAGAGCGTTACAGAGCAAAAGTCAGACTTCTACCTACGGGTGCTCCATAACAACAAAATATGCTTCCTTACCCTTCAACCATGAGTCCATACGGGTTCGTGGGCTTGGTCTATATTAGATATCTACCAAGTGGGATAACTAACAACAACATGGCCTGATAGCCGAGTGACTGGCGCTCTGTACCACAGGTTTCGGGTTGAAGTCCCAGAGGTGTCATGGATGCTTGTAGTGATTCCGAATTCGCTTTCAACCGTATGACTCGGTGTAATATGAATGTAGTGTGCAGCGCTGACAACCCTATCCTGTAAAAGGAAAACAATGTCATGAGTTTCAAAGGTCTGGAAGGTCTCATGTCTTGAAATCTACCAATCGGCAGACGGTCTTGGCATACCATGGTGGCCGTTGCATCACTAAGAAGAAAATATAAGTATACAAGTGATTATAGATGGTAATATCCAAAGTACCATTTTTTTTCTGTATATGGAAGTGAGCAAGGAATATATATTTCAATATGTTAATGAAAATAATTAATAAGATAATTATGATATCTAAAAAAACATTTCCTTTTCTTTATTTTTTCAATTCCTTCTATTAGCTTACACTCTCCCTATATATATCTTGTTGAAATTTTCAATCGTTCATAAAATACTTTTTATTCATCCGCTCAAGTTCAAATACATTTTGTTTGAACTTGCAGTGGATGACACTGGATGTTAATACAGTTTTTTCAAATTTTAATTCAGTAATTAAATTTAATTAATTAATTTTAGTTTTTTTTTTAGATTTAAGTTATGTATATCTAGCAATAGATGGCGCCAGATAAACTTAAAAAAATGAATGGGAATTGTTTATAAAGGACTTTTCTGCAATATAGTGGAAAAAAAAAGGAGGAATTGACTTTAAAAATGTTTTTTTTTTTTTTTTATATTACTTGTATAAAATAACTTTTTAATTTCTGACAAAAAAGGGAACTCATCGAAATGTATAGAAATAACAGCCTAAATTGTGTTTTAATCAAAATGAAAGGGATGCATCGAAAATACCAAGAAAAAGGTTTCAGTCTATCCGAATCAGAAGAGAAAAACTCCAATAAGTATTATCTGATTGCATACCCTATTTTAATGAAATAATAATGGCGATGTCGTTGTTGCACATCTGTAAGTCTTGTATTTTATTTATGGACACCATCAATATCTCATCAACGGGTGATAAAGGGAAGGCAGTGACTTTCGGGATGATATTTAGAGATAAATACCCCACATTTATGTGTGGTTTTTTTGGAAAAAAATCAGGAATGCTCATACAAACCAGCTGACTGCCAGTGCGCGATGCTTATACATACAGTCACAGTCGCTATTGGTTTGGTTTGTCGCTCTGCGGTCATCTCGTGCACACTTTGGGCTAAATAGACCGGGACCTACAGTTTAACGTGGATTCCGAAACACTAACAAACATCCCTGCCACCACCAGGATTCGAACCTGAAATACCAAAGGTCAGAGTACAATCGCTATTGAGACTCTTTGTTTCTGAAAGCAGTGATTGCAACGAATATCTCCAACGAATACCACAAGCTTCAGATTCGGTTTCTGGCGATGGCGTGGATGTTTGTTAGTGGTTCGAAATCTACGTTAATCTTTTGGTTAATGTCTAATTAGCCCAAAGTGGGCAAAAGGAAATAAAATGACAGTAGAGCAACAAACCAAACCAAACTAGCGGAGTCAAATCTTAATCCTCCGAAACGTCAGCTGCTCACATTACCAGTGGACCCTAATATTATTTGAAAACTTAAATTCTTTTTTTTTTTGTGTTCTTCAATGACGCGACAGCCCTATGGTGGACCAAGACCGTCTGTCTATCGACAGATTCCGAGTCATAAGATTTTTTTTCTTTTTATGGAGTAGGATTGGCAGCCCTACACCCAGCACTCTACAGTCCTATTAGACAGGCACCTACGGTTTAAAATGGAATCCGAACCACTACAAATATCCATGGCACCTCTGGGACTCGAACCCTGTAACACCGTGGGCCAGAGTGCTAGTCACTCGGCCATTAGGCCCTGAAAACATAAATTAATCAATGCATTTCAAAATTCAAAATGCTCTGTAAATTAATTTATGATATCAATTTTGAATTATTTGTTAATAAACCGTTTTATTCGAACACGTACTTGGATTTATATAATTATAATTAGTTATTTAAATCCAAGTATTTTTTACTATAAAGTATTCCAAACATATTTTATATTAATTTTTTTTTTTGTCAATTTCCTTTGCTATTGTAGTTGAAAATAAGAAGAGTGTAAGAAGATATTTAAACTGTTATTTTTTTAAATAATTTTTCAGAAGTGATAATTCGTTGAGATATTAGAATCAAAACCATAACAAGAAGAACTACTACTGACTTTTAATGCTTCTGTCCAAATTAAGCATTGTGTATACTGGTTGCATACATGGAAAATGAGTCACATCTCAGAATTCGAAATTAAAACAAACATTGATTGTTCTCGGTAAAGCTGTAAAAAAAATAACAAACAAAAAAAAGGAAAAAAACAGCACTTAAGTCTTCAGGTTTCTTCTGCTTCGTTACGATAGTGGGTTCTCAGAAAAAAATAATGACGATGTGATTTCTAAGACACTACACGCCTAAAAAGCATTGTTGACTGCTTCTGCAGTATGTTGAAAATTTGTTGAAGTGTGGTGTTGGTGGTAAGAAAAATGATGAGCACTGTTTACAAGCTGTGATAAAATATTCCAACAAGCACTCTTTGTGTTTCGTTCGTAACATTAAGAGTTAAAAATAAAAATGTGGTGATAAAAGTCTTAAAATCGTATAGAAGAAATTCTAATGCATGAATTGTGTTTGCTATTTAAATTTCAAGAGATTATTAGACTGTTACAAAAATGAAATGAGATATTGAGCCATTCATATTTAAAATATATGTGTACATATTTTCGCAAAATTTACTCTCAAAAAAGAAAAACAACGACATTTAAAACTGTTGACAACTATTAATATTAAAATAAGGAATAATGGGCGACATTTGTATTGATAAAGTTATCAAAATAATATCTTGTGTCAAATGAATTTTGTGACATGTTTTTTACTATTTGTTGAAGTTTGTTTTAATTTAAAAAGAAATAATAAATCAATATAACAAAAAATTATATGTACCATTTTAGAAAATAGAATGATGATAACATATAGTTTTATTATTATTATTATTTTCCTGGTTAAATTTCTAAACCTCTATTCAATTATAGGAGCCACCTAAGATATAACAGAATGGCCGACTTTTGAAAGATTTCTAAATGAAAACGAAATACAAACATCCCATCAGTTCTTATGCTCATTTAGAAAACAAAGTAAGAGAATAGGTCTTTCCAATTATATTACATTTAGTAAAGAATCCATGTTCTAATGAATCTTAATTACTTTAGTTCCTAAATTTTAAATTTTTTGCCATATATATATTCTTCTTTCCATTAGCACTACAACCTGTTACAGACCAAGGTAGACTCCATGTGCTTCCTTCATCTGACCTATCCGGGGTGATGGATCGCCATCGGTTGACTCCCAAGACCCGTTAGATCTCTTTTGACTGAATCAACCCATCTGGTGGGAGGCCTTCCACTTCTTCGGGTGCCTCCACCAAAAAGGTAACTTTTTAGTTGGATTTGAGTCTTTATATCTGAAAATATGCCCCAGCCATCTAATACGGCTTGCTGTTGTAGCTTTTACAATACCAGGTTCTTTGAATTGGTTGTAAATTTCATGGTTATACTCAGTTCTGCAGACATCTTTTTGTCTAACAGCAGCAAAATTTTTTGGAAGTGTTTTTCTTTCAAAAATTAACAACCTATCTTTTTCAGATTTACTTATTGGCCAGCACTCGCTGCCATACAAAACGATTGGTATGATTATGGTCTTTTAGAATTTAATTTGTCATATATATATAAATGTATGTACAAAGTATTTTCATGTATTCAGTCTTACTATTTTGAAGAAAACGTTTTTTATGTATTTCAAGTATCTTATTATTATTTATTTTGTTTATAACCTGAATTGAGTAGGGCTTCTAAAGTTATGAAAAGTTTTCTAATTTGTACCTCGTTCTCACAATAGTTTTATTCTAACTCTCTATTGATAATAAAGATGCTGGTTACCATCATCTAAGGCAGAGGTGTCAAAACTATGGCTCGTGAGTACCATCAATTTGCCCAGACACAATTTATTTTGATTACGTTGTTCAAATTTACAATGCAAGCAAATCATATAAAATAATAATCAGATGTCTTTATGTAATGACCTCTTAAGAATCACAATAACTGACATACGTTATGAAATTGAACATTTTAAAGGTAATTAATGATGTAAGATTTTATCTAAAAACTTACAATAAGTGACGTGCATTGGTAATTCACATAATGTAATTAAACATTATAATTATGATTAATGAGCTTAACTAGCTGTAACTTTTCACAATTGTTTGGAATTGTAAATCAAGTTTACTACTGGAATGCTATCAGTGGATTTCAATTGCTCATCAATTATCTTGGATCTGTAAATATTTTTTGTATCATTTTGGAGGAGAGGAAAGAAAACACGAATTAATTTATGCAACTGATCCAATTTCCAAACAATCGATTCATCGGCGCTGTATACTTCGACTAACCAAGCATAACTGACATTTTTGCTTAATTCCACAGCTCGCCAGAAAATTTCGCTGTACTACTGTAGGACAAGATGGCATCTCCGCCGTAATGGCATGTCCTTGATACTTACCCGTGAGTACTAATTAAAATAGCCAGTACCCCCCGCTATAGGTACTTCAATCGCCTGCTAATTCCAAAATGAAAATTTTCTCGCAATTCAAAACTACTGTATGTTGGTACGATGAGTCAGCTAGGTCCTGGCCCTTGGGACATAGTGGAGGAGTAAGTGTGGCCCTTTCGACTAAAAAGTTTGGCAACTGGCGTACCGTTTACGGAGTACCAACAGGGGGAAATACCCCTTAAACCTCCTCATCTTAATTCATAAATATGCTTGCCATTTTAAATAGCTGCTTAATTATTGTTAGTAAGATAAAAGATAAATGTTTCTAAAAATTCAAATTAAGTAGGTACTCAAAAAAAAAGGAACAAATACTATTTATAAAAAAGTAAGAGAAAAAAAAATAAAAGAAATTAAAAGTTAAGTTTTAAGTTCGGTACAATTAGGGACCAGTTGTCGATGCCGTGAACTATTTCAAAAACGTAAACAAACCCACCAACCCTTTGCTTACGAGATCGCTGATTGGAAATTATGCATGAATGGTGAAAAAGTTTGGAGAGCTCTGATTTAATGTATAAAATTATAGGTCTAAAATTTTAAATTCCTTTTAATTAATGTCATTGATTAATGTTTTCCTTTGAAAGACTTCTATCTTTAAACTTTTAAATGAGTTATGTTGCTATTGGTTTTTCAAATGACAGTTACTTTCATCTAGTAATTCACCAATGGAATAGAAAACCCAAAAATAGAAATATAGCGCTATAGTAGAAATACAGCGTTAACCCAAAGTTTACCTTGAAGGGGAGAGAGGGTTTATTACACTGCATGCAAATTATATCATTACTACTACTACTACTACTACTACTACTACACCACAGCACATCACTGTGCCTGTGAGCTGAGATGCCCCTTTACCGTTTGGGAATGATGTGGGTGAGAAATCTGATTGGGCTCTGTGACGCTCTACGGTCATATGAGACCGGGACCTACGGCTTAAAGTGGATTCCGAAGTACATGTGAAAAAAAATTATATCACTGCAATTTATAATGAACACCCTTAGTATGGAACTTCCATCCCCTTCTCCTCGGCGGCCTAATGGCCTATTGGCTAATGGTCTGTCCGTTGGTACCGCAGGCTTCGGGTTCGAATCCTGGTGACTGGCATGGATGTTTGTTAGTGGTTCCGTTAAACAATAAGTCCCAGTCTAATTATCCTAAAATGTGCAAAAAAATTACCGTAGAGCGCCTAACCAAACCAAATATTTTCTCCTCGAGCACAACAGAAGGATTTTCGTACCCACAAATTTATTATGCTCTTCCCTGCCATTGATACAAGAACTTTCTTTTCGATGAATTTCAAATCTGCAGTTACGCACCCCGGGGTGTAAAGCACTAGGTCACTCCTGATGCTAAAATAATTATTAATTTTAATTCTTACATGTCCATTTTCGTGTTGTTTAGCCATATAGTTATCCTACAACTGATTTGTCAGTTGCAATTGCAGTAAAGTCGAATAATTTATAGTTGCTATCTATGACAGATAATGTCAATTAAGTGTTGTAAATTTAATTGCCCTGGTTATAGTGTCCCGACAATTTGAACTGCGTCTCCAATATTATCATTACATCAATATTGAATTGAATTATATCAATATTATCATATTTTTATGCTTACCGCCAATAAATGAATGTAATATGTTAAATACTTTTTTGTTTATTTTGATATAACTGACATTGCTAATTTTACGGTAACTGACAGTTTCTATTCAAACAAAAAAAAAAAAAAAAGTGTACCTTTAAGTAAGAAATAAAATGTTGTCCATTTTACTATTTGTCACGAAATCGACTTTTCAAGTGAGACGTTTTCTCTACTTTAGTGTGAATTTCAATAGTTTCAAACTTAATAATGAAACATGAAAATACTGAATAAAATTCTAAAATAGTTTGTTTTGTCCAGAAATGTTTTGGGTTAATTTCATATAATAGTTTGGCCAAATGAACGAGTTTTTTATTTTAATTTAAATAACTCTCGTTAACAATCTCGTTTCTAATAATTTTCGTTAATAATTTCGTTCGTCAATATAGACGAGTAATCCTCGTTTATATTGACGAGTAATCCTCGTCCACAATTTCGTTTCTAATAATTCTCGTTAACTATCTCGTTTCTAATAATTCTCGTTAACAATCTTGTTTCTAATAATTCTCATAAATAATCTCGTTTCTAATTGTTCTCATTAATAATCTCGGTTTTAATAATTTTCGTTCAAATTGTTGCTTCAGGTGAACAGCAAAGAATTATTTTTTACACTGTATTATTCATACTTGAATGAAATCAAAATAGAAATGAAATAATCAGAATATTTTTTTTGTCAATTAAAGATTCAAATATCTTTAATTAAATTTGTTCATTACAGTCATAATTATCTTGTATAAAAAAACTTCATCAAGAACTTTTTCAACAGTTGCCTTTATTTTCATGCATAAATTATTAGTGTATAATTAGTTAGCTTAAGTAATGTTTCTTTAAGAAACACCAATTAGATTCCCTGTTGCCAACACAAGTGATGCAAATAGCCATTAAAAAAACCACGCCGTGCCGCATGTTTTTTAACGACCCACTGCCTTCTTACGCAACGGTGTTTCGTGGTCACGGGCAGAAATCGAACACATTTTTGTTCCGAACGTTCCTTTTCTTTCTTTCTTTCTCTGGGGTCTCTCTCGTTTCAGCAATGTCAATGGCTAATCCCCGAGCCATTGCACCAAGCGACCGAACAACCTTCGTCAAAGTCACGTGATAACAATGGAAGGGGTTTCCGGTCCTGTTTGCGTGTTTAACCACACATGCGTGCTGTGTTGTTGCAGATGAAAAAAACCGGATAAAGTTTATTTCCAATGAAATACGTGGACAGGTATCAAAAGAGAAAGAAACAAAAATAAATAAAAAGATATCTTCTCTAAATAATCGCATTGCAATTTTCGCTTTCTTTTAGCTGCGAGGTGAGCCAAAACAAAGGCAGAGGGCTCCCCAATTATTTTCCCTTTTGGTAAGGGGACACTCTCACTGGGGATGTATGTACTCAAGGCTGCGAGATTCAAGGTTGGATGGGGGATAATAGCCCTTGGCGACGATTAATCTCGGTGATGGACACTTAGACAATTACTCGGGTGGACTGATACAACAGCTATTATGTTTCTGCGTACTTTTGCATAAGTTTTATAATAAAAAATGATTGTTATCGTTCAATTCGCTTCAAGTTTTTAGTATGCAACTGGCCTTCTCCCTCAAATAATTTAGTTAGTTGCATACAATGAATTCAAATAAAGCTTCATTTATTATTTTCGGTTAGTTATTTGAAATATTCGTACATACATTTAACTATTATTAATTGGATTTCCTGCCTATATATGCACACGTTAAATAACTAAGAAAAATATGCTGTCATTTCAGCATAATGTGGAAGTCTGGTTAGCACAGTATGTCTCTAAAATATATGGCAATTATGTAAGGTCAGGTAAAGGAGACAGAAAGTATGTGTAGGAAAACGCATTGAGTTGATAGATAGATCTCTGCATAGATCGTAGAAGAAAACAATTGGATTTTGAGCAGTATGCATCATTACACGAATTCGAAGCTCACCAATATGTATTTCATGTACAGGAATTGCGAATGCTGCTCAAAGAATATACAGCAAGAGATTTCCGAAGAGATATTTGTTCAGTAGGCTGGGCGAGAATGGTGGGCACGTTAAAAAAAATAATCTCTGAAACTCTTACCAAGTCTGATGAAGATCTAGTGACCAGATTGTAAATTACAGCTAGAAATGGGTGTGTATTATCTCACATTTTACTCCAATCCACACGCTCCCGTTGTAAATCTTGTATTACCATTGGTGGTATCCTTTCGACCTATTATTAAAAAACTTAATCATTAAAATGCTGGTTTCTTTTGATTTTACCGTCTTTCTCACCCGTCATTCATATGTTTTCACTAATTTCCTTTCACGTTCGATTAAAAAAATCTGCTTATTTCGGTCCCACTTCTTCAATGGCACAACAGCTCTATGGTGGGCCAAGACTGTCTGTCTACTGATAGATTCCAAAACATAAGATGTTTTTTTTTTTATGGGGTAAGGATATCAGCCCTATGCTTTACAGTCGTATTAGACTGGGACCTACGTCTTCAAGTGGATTCCGCACCATTACAAGCATTCATTGCATAGCCTTGTTTGGAACCAGAAACCTGTGGTACAGAGAGCCAAAGAGCCATCATTTGGCCATCAGACCCATCTCAGTCCTTCTACCAGCTTTAATATTTTTACCGCATATTTTAAAGGCGCCATATTTATCAATTTTATCAGTATTTACCAATTTGACACCATATTTATTAATTTGAAGTCACATTAAGAAATCATTCTGATTATTCGTTTGACCAAAGACTTGCTTTTCAATCAAAAGATCAATTACTTGCCAAACAGGGGACACTTTACTGCGGATAAGGAAACTAAGCTAGATTTCTATCTTTATGTAATTTGCAGAATCTGTATTTTCGACACTCTGTCATGACCTCCAGTTTCACGTGGTTTAAATTAATCGAATTGCAGCAAATAAAGTGTAAGCAAAATTAATCACAACGTTACACATGTTTGAAAGTTAACATAATTTAACATCCATTCCGAAATACATTCTTTGTAAAATGTTTTGAACTTGGCAACACCTTGATTAATCCTCGCTTGAGGCTCAGGTGGAGCTTTCGTCCTCAAAATCAAATCGGATGAAAATTTGATTACCTGTCAAAGGAAAGGGTGGAAAAAAAGAAAGGTCGAAACTAGTAATTTATTCATGATAATTTATGATTGCCTTTACTAGGTTAAGACATTATTAAAGCCAAACACACGATCTCTATGAAATGTATGATTTTAAAGTATGCATGTATTTAACAAATATATAATTCAACAATATAAAATATATACATTTTTTGATGCATTATTATGTGGGCAATTGATATTTAATCAATATATAGGCATATTATATATAGATTCAATAAGATATATCAATATTATATATATTCATAATTATATATTCAATCTGTATTAAATCAATATATAAGCATATTATATTGTAAAAATGTAAAAAAAATTGTACAAAAATATAATATAAACAAAGAATAAACAAAAAAAAACCAATATAAAAAATATAAATTTTTTCGTGCATTATTATGTGTGCAATTTATATTCAATCAATATATAAGCATATTATGTTGCATAAAAGTAAGAAAAAAATTTTAATTAAAATTTTAAAAAGTTTATAATATCAGACATATAAGCATGAAGTTTTAAAAAAATATATTGTTTCCATGTATTAATATGTGAAGGAATATATTAATTGCAGTACAAGGAGATGAGATAATGTATTGTATTAGTGCATCATTATTAAAACCTTTTGTAATCATTATTAGGGGCCTGATTGACGAGTGGTGCCACAGGTTACGGATTCGAGCCCAATCCGTATCATGGATGTTTGTAGTGGTTGGAATACACTTTAACCGTAAGTCCTGGTCTAATATGATTATTGGGCGTATCGCTGACAACCCTACCCAGTAAAAAGAATGCATCACGTGTTTTGGAATCTGCCAATAAGCATACTGCATCGGCCCACCATGGACAAAAATGCCGGTGATTAGTTAGTTAATCATCATCATCAATGTATACATGTAATAAAATCCAATGGATCAGAATACTTTTTGTTTAAATATTAGAAAAAATTTTACATAGAAAAAATTATCAACGATACTAGAAAATGTCGTTTCATAATGGACAATACGAGGTACAGTCAAAATTTTCGCTGTATTTCTTTATTACCATAATATAATTAATTTATTTTTTTATTACCACTATATTTTTTTTACTACCGGGATTCAGAATGGTAGAGCAAGTAAAACGGTTAATCAGATCAGACCGAAGAATGACCATTGACATGTTGACACAAGAAGTGGAGGACCTCTCACGAATCCATTCACGCCATCCTGTCAGATGATTTGAAGATGAAACGTGTCGGTGCAAAGTTTGTCCCGCGGTTGCCGAACCCGGATCAAATGGAAACTCGGCAGTTGACTGCTTGCCAAACGTTTTGAAAAAAGCACAAAGACGTTTTTTGAGACAATCATTACTGGTGACGAGACCTGTGTATACGCTTACAAGCAGGAGACGACAATGCAATCATCAGAATGGCACACAACGTCGTATTCTCGACCAAAGGGTCCCGGTCTAATTAGCCTAAAGGGAGCACAAAATAACCGTAGAGTGACAAACCAAACCTCGACCAAAGAAATCTCATCATGTCAAATCCAAAACAAAAGTGATGCTCACTACCTTTTTCGACAACGAAGGTGTGGTGTACCATGAAGATGCACCACACCTTTGCACTTACATGGTGCACTTTCATGGTGTACCATGAAAGTCAGCTGGACAAATTGTTGACAGCCCTTTGTACGTGCAAGTTTTGAGAAAGCTGAGAGAGATAATCCGAAGAAAACATCCCTCCAAATGGCAAGGAGGATGGTCACTGCATCACGACAAAGAACTAATGCACCCTCCCACATATCGATTGTTGTGCAGATATGTCTTGCAGGAAGAACATTCCACTCCTCTGCCAGCGTGGCCTGATGGCATTTGGTACTACAGGCTTCAGGCTCGAATCCTGGCGGTGGCATGTATGTTTGTGTGTGGTTCGGAAATAACGTTCAATTATAGGTCACGGTCTAATTAGCCCAAAGTATGCACAAAATGACTGCAGAGCGGACTGTAACCAAACTAAACCTCCACCAGCTTCCCAATTCACCAGATTTAGCCTCATCGAATTTCTGGCTCTTCCCCAAGATCAAATTGGGCCTCAACGGCGATATCAAAATGGGCCTCAAAGGCGAAATCAAAATGGGCCACAAAGGCGAAATCAAAATGGGCAAAATGGGCCATAGACACCAAAACTAACGCAACGGCAGAACTTTGGAAGATACCACAACAGAACTTTTATCGTTGTTTCCAGCAATGGATTGATTTGGTATGGTTTGTCGCTCTACGGTCATCTTGTGCACACAAGGGCTAAACAGACCGGGACCTACATCCAGCAATGGAAGGAGCACTGGAGCAAGTGTGTGTGTGTTCTGAAGGAGCCTACTTTCAAGGTGTTTAAATAAATGTGTACTTATGTATATGTTGTTGTTGTTTGTTGTTTCTTATCCCACTTGGCTGGCCAAGCGCACGAGCCCATACGCACTCATGATTGAAGGGGAAGGAAGCAGCTTCTGTTGTGATGGAGCACCCGTAGGTAGAAGCCTGACTTTGGCTCCGTGACGCTCTTACAGTCATAGGAGACCGGGACCTACGGCTTAAAGTGGATTCCGAACCACTACAAACATCCATGGCACCGCCGGGATTCGAACCCGAAACCTGTGGCTCCGAGCACCAGGGCGCTAGACGGTCGGTCATTCAGGTCCCAAATTTGCCAACGGCACGCGGTGTTCCCAGGTGGTCACCCACCCAAGTACTGACCGCGCCCAATGATGCTTGACTTCGGTGATCTAACGAGAACCGGTATATTCAGCATGGTACGGCCGTTGGCTACTTATGTATATTGGGGCAATAAAGAATTACTACGAAATGCGAGGAGCTTTTTAACTGCCCGTCGTATATTAAATAAAATATTATTTTGATTTACGACAATCTCATTCAAGCACCACCTACAGACGAAACCAAATCAAGTTGCGTAGAAAATTTTTTTAAATGTGTATATTCATTTATACACAATTGAAATAACGAACTATTTTTGTACAAAACCTTACTATGGTTCCAAAATATCAGTAAAATTAGATTTAAATTAAATTAGGTTAATTCAGTGTATTATTTGAAATACAACGATGTAAATTTTACGCATAACTAACACATGACATACGTATTTCATTTATAAAAAAATGAGAAAGGTTTTTTTTTTTTTTTTTCTTTTTGGAATTTTTTGATCCCATAGAAAATCCATGAAAAACATACGTTTCCAAAAGAAGATATCGGCATAGCTGGAATTATACTTTTTCTTCAATGGCGCTACAACCCCATGGTGGGTGACGGCCGCCTGCCTACTGGCAGATTCCGAGACGTGAATCAAAGATATGGGTAGGGTTGTCAGCCGTACGTCCTACAATCATATTAGACCGGAACCTATGGTTTAAAGTGAATTCCAAACTACTACAAACATCCACGCACCACCGGGTCTCTAATCCGAAACCTGTGACCCCAAGGGCCAGAGCTCTAGTCGCACAACCATCAGGCTCATAATTAAGTTACCTTGTAATATAAGCGGTACCAAAAAAATTAATTTATTACTTTCAAATTTTATATAAAAACGCTTTATAAAAAAATTTCTCGAGCAATTTAATAAATGATTGACAGGCCATTATTTGAAGACGATAAAAGGTGAACGTTCTAATCGTTTTGGAACATTCGAATAGCAATGACCACAGCTGCAATCGTTTCGTGTCGTGTTGTTCCACTCATCCATAACTTTTACTGCTATTAGAACAGATTCTCGAAGTCCCCAATTCGAAACTGTGGTGCGTGACAAGATCTCCCATAAATAAACATCCCGGCATGTCTATAAATGAACACCAATCGAACCATTTCTCATGTGTTTGTTTCTAGTCCGTTATGGAAGTTGCCCAAAGGATGCACGACACCGTAAATTTCTTAAGATGCCTTTCTTTTTTTGTCTTTTCTTTTTTCCTCTGATTGTTAGAAAAGGATACAAAAATAGAGAGAATTTCACTCACGAGAATGGCAACACAGTTATTAGAATTTTAAAAAATGGCCAGAGAAAGGAAGTAGTAAACTGATGAAGTGAAGTGGAATTGTATCAGAAATAATGAAAAGTTGTATTTAATTCGTATTATTAGATTTAGAATTATTGGAATTATTTAGAATTATTATATTTAGAATTATTATATTTAGAATTATTATATTTTGAATTATTATATATAGAATTATTATATTTTGAATTATTATATTTAGAATTATTATATATAGAATTATTATACTTAGAATTATTGTATTTAGAATTATTAAATTATTGCATTTAGAATTATTAGAATCATTAGAATTATTTAGAATTACTGTATTTATAATTATTATAATTATTTATAATTATTGTATTAGAATGAGTTAGAATTATTGTATTTATAATTATTAGAATTAGTTAGAATTATTGTATTTATAATTATTAGAACTACAGTAGAACCTCTTTAAATCGAACCTCGATAAGTCGAAAACCTCCACCACTCGAAAAAACATTTTTGTTCCCTTCCCTTCAAGCCCCAAAACCTCCATTACTCGAAATTTCAACCCTCTATATGTCGGAATAATTAGTCAATCCCCACAAGCCATTTTGTTATATATTTTCCCTCCGTAACTCGAAAAAAAAATTGGACTTTATAGCTTAGATAATGCTATAGATAGAGAACGATCGAATTGTCTAAAGCACAAAAAAAAAAAAAAAAAAAAAAAAATAATTAATAATAATAATAATAACTGACTTTTTTAATATATAGTATTTTTAATTTTAAGGTTGTTTCGAAATTATTTTGATTTTTTTATTGTAGTACATAATATAACTTTTAAGTTGCAAATAAACATGTTTATTACCTCTGTAACTTGAATTTTTATTTATTTTTTATTTATTTATTACAATTAACCAAGATTTACTACTGTGTTCAAAAAAGTAAGACCAGTTTTCAATTTAAATTTCCCGGGTATATGGAATCTCAATTTTTCAAAAATCGCCGTTATCATTTTTAGCATCTCATAAAACCAAGCGTAACTCAAACACTAATGAATATTTTGACGTAAATTTTCACACAGATGTCAAGGACAGTGCCAACAACCTAAAAAAGGAGAAAAAAAAATTGAAATACCATATGCCCGAGAAATTTAAATTGAATACTGGTCTTACTTTTTGGATTAATTGGATTATTGTCTGATCTTAGCGATTAACAAGAGAACTATACACTGAAGTGACGAAAGTCATGGGATAGCAATATGCAAATTTTCAGATGGCAGTAGCATCGTGTAGAACAGGTATAAATGCGCAGTGCTTTCGCAGAGCTTTCATTTCTGCTCAAGTTATTCATGTGAAGAGGTTTTGACGTGGTGATGACCGCACGACGGGAATTAACAGACTTTGAACGCGGAATGTTAGTTGGAGCTAGACGCATGGGTCATGCCATTTCGGAAATCGTTACGGAATTCAACATTCCCAGATCCACTGTGTCAAGAGTGTGCCGAGAGTATGAAATTTCAGGCATAACATCCCACCATGGACAGCGCAGTGGTCGACCGCCTGCACTTAACGACCGAGACCGGCGACGTCTGCAAAGAGTCGTAAATTCTAACAGACAATCAACACTGCGTCAAATAACCGCAGAAATCAATGTGGGACGTACAAGGGACTTGTCTGTTAGAACTGTGCGGAGAAATTTGGCTTTCTTGGGCTATTCCAGCAGAAGACAGACTCTAGTGCCTTTACTGACAGAACGACATCGCTTGCAGCGACTCTTGTGGGCACGTCAGCATATCGGTTGGTCCCTAGATGAATGGAAAACCGTGGCCTGGTCCGATGAGTCACGATTTCAGTTGGTAAGAGCTGATGGTAGGGTTCGAGTGTGGCGCAGACCCCACGAAGCCATGGACCCAAACTGTCAGCAAGGCACTGTTCAAGCTGGTGGTGGCTCCGTAATGGTGTGGGGTGTTTTTTCATGGCATGGACTTGGTCCTCTGGTGCGACTGGACCGAACATTGACTCAGCTACTTGGAGTTCACTTGCAGCCATTCATAGACTTCATGTACCCAAACAACGATGGGATTTTTATGGATGACAATGCGCCATGTCATCGGGCCACAACTGTTCGCGATTGGTTTGAAGAACATTCTGGACAATTCCAACGAATGATCTGGCCACCTAGATCGCCCGACATGAATCCCATCGAGCATTTATGGGACATCATCGAGAGGTCTGTTCGTGCCCAAAATCCTGCGCCATCAACGCAATTATGGACGTCTATCGAGACAGCATGGCTCAATATTCCTGCAGAAGACTTCCAACGACTTGTTGAGTCCATGCCCCGTCGAATTGCTGCACTTCGCCGGGCGAAAGGAGGGCCGACACGATATTAAGAGGTATCCCATGACTTTTGTCACTTCAGTGTATATATATACACTTAGTCACAAAAGTAAGTATGCAACTCATAGCTTAAGTGAAAAAGCTCTAGTTCTCAAATAAATATAAGAAAAATATTATTTTGAAGAGTGTTGCTTATAGCTTCTGATTCAAGTCATAAAGTAATGAATAATGAACCAAATCATTATATTTAAAAAAACTTTAAGAATAATTTTGTTAACTATCAGTAGAAATTTAAATCACAAAAGTATATATGCACTCTGAATTTTTGACTTTTAAATAGGCTGAATGAAACTTCTCGAGTGATTTTTCGTATTTCAGTGATAAGTTTAGAAGTTCTGCTACAAAGCTTGTAAGTTTGAGCTTTAAGTACATCAACAATTCACCAATGGCTCCACGTGGAAATGAATTATCAAAAGATCTAAAGGCTGCAATAATAAAGCTCTATAAGGAAAGCAAGTCCCAAAGACAAATCGCTAAAATCATAGGCAAAAGTCCTGCAGCAGTGTAAAAAATCATAGAAAAGTTCCAGGCTGAGGGAAATACTCTAAACAAGCCAAGAACAGGACAGCCGCCCATTTTGACGGATCGAGAAAGGCGAATTATTGTTGGAAATGTGAAAAAATCAGACGATTAGCGCACCAAAATTGACAACTGATGTGAAAAACAATTTTGCGAAGTCATGCAATCCTGAAACAATTATGGAAAATATATGGAATTTAGAAACAACCATGGTCTAAATATGGGAAGAAAACCATTTGTTAGCAAAGTGAATCGCAAAAAGAGAATAGATTTTGCAAAAGAAAATGTAAAGCAGGACACAAATTTTTGGAATTCCGTGATTTTTTCGGATGAAAGTAAATTCAACATCCACGGGTCAGATGGTCACCAAAAAGTTTGGAGGAAAGCAAATGCAGCTCTAGAACCAAAGAACATGAGAGGAACTGTAAAACATGGTGGTGGTTCGATTATGATTTGGGGTTGCATGGCAGCAACTGGAGTAGGAAATTTAGTTATAATCGACGGAATAATGAATCAATATAGCTATTTGAATATTTTTAAGAAAAATCTAAGCCAAAGTGCTTCTAAATTGGGACTCGATGGATCCTTCACTTTCCAACAAGATAATGATCCCAAACATCCTGCTCGGGTTGTTCGGGAATGACTGCTATATCACATGCGAAAATAGCTAAAAATCCCCACCGAAGTCACCTGATCTTAATCCCATTGAACACTTGTGGGATTATTTCGATCGCCAAATTAGAAAGCAAAAGATCAAAACTAAGAATGATCTAAAAAAAGCCCTTTTCGAGGAGTGGCAGAAAATACCATCTTCTGTCACTCAAAATTTAATAAAATCAGTGCCATCTAGATTGAGAGCTGTTATAAAGGCCAAAGGCTATCCAACAAATTACTAATTTTTTTGAAAAATTGCAAAATTTGCAATATTAATGTCTTTGTTTTTGTTTGCATACTTACTTTTATGATGTAAATTACATCCGATTTTAAGTTAAGCTCATCTTGCTAATTAAATATTTGTATTTTTTAATTACTTTTTATTTTGTTATTAGCTCGATTTTGCTGTAATCGAAATAAGTCGTTAATTTGAAAACTCTAATATTGTAGGTCTGTTTTTTTTTATAGGACATCATCACATACACTCTGCATACTTACTTTTGTGACTAAGTGTATATTCTTCTGGTTCTGCATTTAAAAGTTATACAGGACTCATTAACTGAAAGTGGTAGAAATAATCTATGTTATTGTGCACGATCACTGATGCCGATAACAAACGTATAAACAAAGTTCCATTAACTCAGATTGGCTCAATTGTTTCCAAAACATTCAACAAAACTTTCCAAATTAGGTTTTTCAGGACTGTATTTTCATTCTGAGTTGAAAGCCAAGATGGATTACGTCTTGTTTGTAGTCGGGTTCATCCATCTTTCTTAAAGGGCTTTTCCAGAGACACGAGAAGTTCGGGGTCTTCTACAATCGACAATTTCTTTGATGTACCACCGATGCAGAGAACATTGATGGATGAGAAGAGTCGGATTTTTCCTCCCCCCCCACCCACCTTTTATACAGACCGCGGGAAAAAAGTACACAAAAACAGTTCTCCTTTTTTTCTGTTCACTACAAATTAGATCGAGCATTAGCCTATTTACTTCACGTATGGAAAAAAAAAAACATGATGTTAAATTGAATGGCTCAGTTCATATATTTTTGAATTCTATAAGAAAGCTTTAAAATATTAACTATGCAAACAAGTAATTAAACTTATTTTATATCTAAATCCATTGACCGAAAAGTTTACTTATTTAAGCTTTATTGATTTTTATCTATTTAAGACCTCAGATTTCACAAAGTTTAAGATTTTGACTTATGATTTGGTTATTCCACTTATGAGGCCCTTTCACCTCCCATTTTTAAGTTTGTAAATTACTTATTACGTTTGTTTATTAGTCATATGTGTAGAATTTCTCCTTATTTTCGCTTCAGTGTTTTAGTGTTTACTGTTTTTCGAATAGTGTAATTCTAATTTTGCTAACAATTTGAACGTAAGCTCCTCTTGATCTTGAGGCCCTAGGCTGAAGCCTAGTTAGCCGATAGGAAAATCCGGCCCTGGGTGGAACTCATAAGCATCCAAGGTATCCAAGCATGTCAGAGAATCGAAGATTGCTAGAATGGTGGTTCGTCTCACCCATCTATTGAGATAATAGTAGGAAGAAACGAATTTCGTTGCTGAGATCGTGGCATGTAATGAAACAACTTGGTGTCTCCACCTTGACCTGCTTCCAAACGGATGAGCATGGAGTGGTGGCTTCCCGGCTTCCTAGTTCAAAAAATGCCCACCGGGGAAAAAAAAATTCCGTTTCTTTTTCGATGATGAAGGACATTTACTCATCAACTGCCTATATGTGGAGCAGCAGTTAACGCTGAGCAGTAATATAGCAAGCTACTGAAGCCAAAACAGACTATCAAGAAAAAAAGCAGAGTCAAGTTCTTGAATAAGATAGTGCTTCTACAGGACGACGCTAGGCCACGTGTGGCGAAGAAAACACTCGAGTTCCTTGACAATTTTCGAAGGGAAGTCCTGCAATCAGGGCCGGATTTTCCTATAGGATAACTAGGCTTCAGCCTAGGGACTCAAGATCAAGAGGGGCCTCCAATTAATTAGAATAGTAAATATGATAATTTTTATTACATATTTTATTTTCGCAGTGAAAGATTTTTATTATTTGAATTTTGTTTCTTTGTAAATGTTGTGTGTTATGTTTGATTAGTAATTGTTACAATAAAAACTATATAGGGTGCTGAGAATAAATGTCCAAATAAGTGTTCTCGACTTTTTTTTTTATTTATTATTCATGTCACATTTTTTTATAAAGATTAGTACCCATCACAACATGCTTCATTTAACATTTTGATATATATCACAGTAAAGATGTATTTTATTATCTCTTATCTAATTTACAAACTTGAAAATGGGAGGTGAAAAGGCCTTATAAGTGAAATAGCCTAGGGCCACTTTTCATCTAAATCCGGCCCTGTCTGCAATATCGTCCTTACAGTCCCTGATGCTGAAAGATCAGAGGTTCACTTGTGACAAGGAAGAGCAGGTCAGAGTGGAAAATTGGATCTGTCAGCAACCCAGGATTTTTTAACTGGAGCCATTCTTCCTTCCTACGAGCTGGGATCAGAATTTCAATATCAATGGCAAATTATTTATAGTTCTCAATGGCAATTATTTATAGTCTACGTGAATTGTTATTTTAAAATATTTTTACATATAACTGTAATCTCCTTTTCATTTGGGCACACCATACGTATTAATACATTTCTGTTAGAGCACTATTCCCGATAAGATGTGCGAAACACAGAGTATCCATAAAGTCTCTTTACAATTTCAAAAATTTATTATAAAGGCTAATGAAAAAGTAGATTAAATGAATGAGCGAAAAAAAAATGAGACCCATATACATTTTTGTATCATTTGATTTTAATTTAATTTAATTTATCTCTTTATGACCACCATTAGTTTCAGAAAGCATATCAAGATGGTACTCGATTTCTTGCCCCATGTTCGCTGAAGCATACCTTCATCCGTGGTGGCAATGCTATCAGTGATCCTCTGTTTTAAATTACTCATGTTCCATAGCTTTGTTCGATACATGATATTTGTAATATAACCGTGGGTATCTCATATGCTGGTTATCTCTTCCCTCTACTTCTTTCTACGGACTTGTGTTAAAACATATTGAGCATCGAACAAAGGTATAGGCCAAGGCTAATCTAAAGCACAGGTTCATCATTGATGAAGATATGCTACAGTGAACATGGCAAGAAATCGAATACCATCAGGATGCACTTCGTGCAATTAATGGCGCCCATATAGAGATGCTTTCTTCTTAAAGGAAATGGCACGACATCCTCATGATGGGCAAAGCTTTATGCCAAATTCTGATGTATGAGGTGCTTTCATTTTACTGTTTAAAGTGAATTCTGAACCACTACAAACATTCATGGTGCTGCAGGGACTCGAGTCCGCAACCTATAGTACCGATCACCAGAGTGCTAGTCACTCAGCCATCAGGCCCCATATAGATATTTATTAAATTTAATTAAAATTAAATGAGACAAAAAAAAAAACCTAAGTATATAAGCCTCATTTTGTTATTTATCTATCTTTTCATTAGGCTTTTTTAATATTTTTTTTTTTAAATTATAAAAATATTTTATGAACAACCTGTGGTATTGGGAAATTTTTTACAATTTTTTAAAAATATTTTAATACATGCAGACTTAAAATTTAAATGACTTGAATAACAAAGATTCATAAATCAAAATTGCTATTCATGTCAGACTGAAATGCAATTCGAAAACCCATAAAAACCATATCAGAATGTCGTAAAATTGAATAATAAGACATTTCTTATTTAAATTATCATTCAAAAATTCTTCGTTTATGCATCATTTTCTCACATGTAGTTTGAATACATAATTTACGTATGTCTATATCCTCCAAATTTACAATAATCAATTTTCCATCATTCAATTTTTGTATCAGTTGGGTCATAATTTTTAAATCCTGAGGTAAAAAAATAATAATAACAATAAACTCAGTTCGCTGGACGAGACGTGAGAAGAATGTGATGAGTCAGTGAAGCAATTTAATTTTCGAATGTCATTGTTCGTGAAGTTTTAATTTTTATCCCTGGCACGAGACATACGCCACGAGACACTTTGACTGTTTGCTTGATCGATCGGTTGCATAGGTGACTGCTGACCCCATTTGTTACGAATCAGACGCCATGTTGAAGTCGAGTTTGTGAGGATTCGAATCAAAAATTCAAACTGTTTTGAATTTATGTTGGTTGTGAAATGTTTTATTTTTTTAATTTAAATTTGGGAGGATATTAAGATTTTTTTTTTTTTCCTATGTATTGCAAAAATGTTTTTTTATTTTATTTTTTATTATTATTATTATTTTTCATTTTCAGTTATGCGTAAAATTTAACATTTGCTCTCTAATTTGCTATTTGGTAGCAAAGTTTTATAACAAAGAAATGAATGAATTGTTTTTAACTATTTTGAAGGTCTTTTGGTAGTTTTTGTTAAGAATGTCTGGTCTTTCCCTTTTGTAATTTTGATTTGTTTATAGGTTCTTTTGGTTTCAACGGTGAATGGCCAAATTTTTATAGATTGAGTTCCAATAAAGTGCTTGATGGCCAAATGACTGGCGTCCTGGTGTTCGGTGTTTGTAGCGGTTTGGAATCCTTTTTAAGCCGTAGTTTAATACGACTGTAGAGCTTTGGGCGTAAGGCTGACAACCCTACCCAGTAAAAAAAAAACATCTCCTGTCTTGAAATCTGGCAGTAGGTAGACGGGCCTTGGTCCACCATGGGCTGTTGCGCCAAAGAAGAAGAAGAAGGGTTCCATTAAAGCCCTAAGTAACAACAACAATATTCAACTTTATTCAAAAAACAGTTTAATGTTTAGTGCTCTAAAAAGTTTTAATGCTTTGTTGCACTTGACTCGTGGCCTACTGGATATATAAACAGCTAACATGATTAATGGCTCAGGCTGGAATTAGATGGATTGCACCTAATATAGTCGTTGTTTTAGTAAACGAAGAGATTTGATAGTGATTTAACAACTTTTTTTTATATGGCAAAGACATTAAAAATATGAAAACATTACATTATAAATCATTATTTGGCTACAACAACAAAAAAATAGAGCTTCCATTTTCTTGAATACTTCTCTGGGAGTTTCTTTAAAACCATTGCTTTTTTTTAGTGTTAAATTAAAGAATTTCTTAATTCATTTAAATTTAAAAAAAATTGAACGAACAAAATAATTCTATTATAATTATAATATTTTTGTCTATCAATGGCTCTCTCTAATTTCTTTTCACTTATCAATGCTTTTTAAAAAAATAGCTTATTTTATTATAATATTATTGTATAGGAAACCTAGAAGGAAAATGGCAAATATTATTCCGTCATTTTAAATGATATTAATTTTTTTAACACTGTCAGCAGAAATTTTCATATTTTTGTGATGCTTCCTTAATCTTGTATGGGTAGTAGCTGCTGTTTTGTAGACATTTAGCTCTATAATTTGGTAAGTAATTATTAAGTAAGTAATTCAGTAAGTAAGCAAGTTAATGATCATGATTATTAAGTAATTAGTAAGTAATTCTATTATTTAATTTAAATCCTAGAGGGAATTATAAGTTTAGATTATGCCAAGGCAGATTATTTGCATCTACAAGGGAAGTAATAGGAATGGCAGTCTGATCCAGACTTCTGGCATTCTTCGCTAAAGAATCTGCAATTTCATTCAATTCCAAATACACATGAGCAAGGATATATTGCAGGATACACATTCTGTGCAAGCAGATTTGTTCTAAAAGAGATATAATGTTCAAGAAAGAGATATAATGCTCAAGATCATACTTGAAAAAATCTTTATTAAGAGCCTGTAAGGCAGACCTTAAGTCAGTGAAGATAATAATGCCGTTCATTTGTTATGATGGAGATAGACACAGATAGGCCTCAAGTGCCTTTTGAATGGCCAGCAATTTTTCCAGCACTGGCAGCAATTTCAATTCTTTGTCCATCGGGGAGCAGCAAAACGCGATATTCGATTTTCTTGTACCCTTCAGGAGATACGACAACAACAAATGATACTAATAAATTTAGTTTTTATACGAATTATGTCTTTTAAAGGAATGAATAAATTCTTTTCTTTTACACTTTTCATTCGAAACTCCTTAAATTTCAATATTAAAGATTTCCCTGATAAGCACATAAAAAAATATGGAAATATTAACCATTTTTTTTTTCGGAGATATCATTTTGTTATGCCAATCCTGTCCTTGTGATGAAATATTTTAATGGTTTAAGAATGAAGTGTCCAAATCCTTGACACAGCAGGCTTCTTTTCAACTACAATGCTAATAGTAAAGCAATTACTTTAAATTTTTTTAGAAAAATTTTAATAACTTTCCTCAAATTATTCTGAGCTCAAATGAATATTTAACTAGAAAATTAATTGTATGAATGGAAAAGAAGATCTGCGTTCTACATTTAATTAAAAAATACCACGAAATGCAAAATTAAGTCAGGACATTATGGCAATATTAAATGTGGTGACACAGTTTTTGAGGTATAAAATATTGCAATCACTTAAAAGTATGTTCTTATCAACATCTAGTAATTAATTTAAAATTGTAAATTAACTGCACAAAAATTTTTTGGCTTATGAATACATCAGAACTGGTTATATGATTACTTCTACAACATCCAAATATAAATAAAAAATGGAGCGTCCATGACTTTTTAACTCAAAAAGTAGGGTTAGAAATAAAGCATAAATAATGCTTTCTTTTTTTAAAAAAATATTTGTTTGTTTAAATTTGTGAAATAATAAATGAAAGAAATTTAATTACATCATGTTTAATGAAAGAAATTTAAGAGAGATAAATTATTTTCATAACAAAACGACTTGCAGGCACAAAAGTCCAGCAAGGTAAATTTTAATATTCATTTAATTTTGACATTCATAAAGCCATTTGTTGCATAAATTGATGAATACAATTTCTCATTTTGAAAAAAAAAAAAAATACCTTCTCTGAAATTTTTCAAGAACTTTAATTATAGTAAAGCAAATTGCTTGAATATATGAACTTGAGAATTACAGTTTTTGTAAACCACAGATTTAAATATTTCTGGAATTCTATGGAACAAAAAACAAATAATTGCACTTTAAAGTAAAGTAAACATCACGGAGAATATTACAAGGTCGTTGTCCTTCTGATCTAAATTTCCAGTTAGAATATAAAATTATTATTATTATTTGGTTAAAAGAAAATGCCAACCGTCTGATTCATTTATTTATTTATTTATTTTCCAGGAAAAAGAAAATTAGCCGGAGAAAAAATAACTGCTTTTTAAAAGAAGGAAGTACTTCGAGATCCTAAACAGGAACAGAAGTGCAAAGAACCTAAATAAATATATTCTAAACATAAGTTAAAAGAAAACAAATTTCTTTAAAAAAAAAAAAAAAAAACCCTAACTTTTACATCAAATATAAGGAAGTAACAAGCCTGATTAATATTTTCATTAATGCAATTATCAAGGAATTAACTACCCATTTCTTATTATCAGGCTACATCGAGAATAGCTAATTAAGAAAAGATTTCTTGTCATAATATGTAGTGCATAAACGTTCCGTTTAAAGACAGGACTTACTCACAGTGTGATAAATTCTGCTAATTGTCTGCAACGTTTACGTTCCAGGTCTTTGAACTTCCTTCTTCTACCGTTATTTTTAACAAATTTTATTTCGCGATTTACTGCCGCTTGTGTTTGGACTTTCATGTCTCCTATCATGGACCACTGATTCTTTATTTTAAATCTCGAATATTTTATTTCGAATGATGAATAACTAGTATAAGAATCAAAGCGAAACACATGGCTGTTTTTTTTTTTTGCTGATGACGACATCTGGTTAAAAGAAGGCAGGTGCTTTAATTTTGCTTTAAATCTGATGATGTACAGATTTCAAGAACAATATTTACTTTCAATAAGTTTTCAAACAAAAACAGAATCGACAAGATGAAAATAAATAATTTATTACTACAATAATAAAAAAAAATATGGGAAATATAAAATATAAAAAATATAAATTCAAGTATACTTTTTTTTATTAAAACTATATGAAATTTATTTAAAATATAGTCTTGCATGCTCAAAAGTTGATGCATGCTTTGGTGCATGCTCAAAAGTTGTGTGTGTAGAACAATGGTGGCCAACCCAAGTGTTCTTGCGGGCCACTTTGGAAATGCATCCTAACTCCGCTTGCTGCATATAAAATTGTATATCCCCATATTAGATTCAGAAATAGAAACATAATGAGTTAAAAAATGGAAACATAATGAGTTATTATTAATGTGTCTACTATTATTTTTACACATAAAAATTTTTTGTTTAATGCAGCTGGCAAACACTTAGACACTTGATCTTGGATGCCTTAAGGCAAACGCTGCACAGACGTTACTCACTTCGCATTACCCAAGGGGCGCGTGTAACTTGAAGATAAGCCACGGACGTGGAGTAACAATGCCCCCGCAACGCTCTACGATCATATTAGACCGGACCCACGGTTTAAAGTGGATTCCGAACCACTACAAACATCCATGGCACCGCCGGGACGCGAACCCGAAGCCTGTGGTATCGAGCATCAGAGCTCTAGCCACTAGGCCATTCAGGCCTCTTTATAATGCATAGAGACATAAATTTCCATATTATTTATTACAGATTGCTCTTCTTATCTAGTGAAACATTTCAATCTTGGTGATTAGAAATTAATTTTTAAATTTTATTGCATCCATTTTAAAATCGTTAAGCAACTTGATATCTTATTTTTAAACTTGAATATTATGACTTACTGATTTGGAAAATTTGAATAATGAAATAAAAATAAGACATCAACAAACATTTTAATCTATTTTACTCAAACGAACGCATGCAATTATATGAGAAATAAAAAAATATTCTTCAATATTTTGATTATACCTTTGATGAACGTTGACTAATTAAATGTTTAGTTTCTCATTGCTTGTTGTTATCTTAACAACAGAATATTTACAAAACACCGACAGTTACGGTTAATTATTATAGTAACAATTATTCCAAACATAAAAAACACAGGCTAAGTTTTTAACTCTTTCAAAAGAATTTTCAATTTGTTTTGATGATCTTAAATGGTTTGAACTAAAACGTTCCTTTCTTACTGTAGTAATTTGTTATCTTTTTATTATTATTATTATTTTGCAAATACTGTTAGCTTTAAACGCTTGATTAGCCATGCTTCCTATCATGATGAGTGCATTATAAATTTTTTTTCTTTAATTTATAGTATCTTGTTAAATGGCTATGAACCATTTTCTTTTTCTTTTTGAATATTTACAAGAAAATATGGTCAGATCAAATGCCAGCAAAGTAAATAAATATTGTGCAAAAGCAGAAAAAGGATCGATCATAGCTGCCACAAAATTTCATATAAAGCTGAGTAATCCGTCTAGGAAGTTTAGAAATACTTCTTGTTTTCAATATTCGTTTAGTTATAACTGGTTCTGGTTTATAATACTGCTAAATTCTTAGTCTTTTAGAAGATTCACTACAATGGCACCAAAATCGCCAAATACCTCACTAGACTTCGTCGGTTATCATCGCCAAGATCGCCAATATTTGTCAGTGTTTTTTAATTTAAGTCAAAATTTCTTGTGTACATCTGTAATATTTTTATAGAACGTAACATTTGGTACAATTAATCAAACAAATTAAACAATTGTGTATCTTGCAATGGATCCCAGCTCATGTGGATTTGGATTTTAATGAAATTGGAGATTCTTTGGCGAAGAATGCCAGAAGTCTGGATCTGACTGCCCTTCCTATTTCCCCTAGAAGATGCCGAATGCCTTGGCAAAATCTAAACTTATAATTCCTTCTAAGATTAAAACTAAATACCAAATTATAGAACTAATAAATGTCGACAGATAGACAGCTATTACTCTCACAAGATGAAGGATGAAGCACCACAAAAACTTGAAACTTTCTGCTGATGGCGTTAAAAAAATACCAAAAATGTGGCAACTGCCCTGATGTCGAGCTTTCTCCTCATCATGTCTTTGATTGTCTAGCTGTTGCAGCCGCCATGTGTAGTCTGGACTATCTCTCGGAAGAGGATTTATATTCTGAGCTGGCAATCAATATAGCCAATATATTTCGGGAGCACCACGATGTTTGATTTTCTTGTACTCTTCAGGAGATACGACAACAACAACTGAGCAATTTAAAGAATAAAAAAAATCAAAATTCACTTGCGAATTTCTATTAATAAACCGGACAGAGATAAAGCATGAAAGACTACAGTTATATGCATTTCCAAAATGCCATGGAGCATAAAATCTATCCATCTGAAGCAGAAGTTAGCCGTGATATTTCAAGAACATCACCCAAGTTTAACATCCGTTTCAGGAATTTCATCAAGACGAATAAAATTGTTGAATCTTTAAGATATTTGAAAATATCCATGCAGTTTTTCCACTACTTTCAGGGTTTCAAATTCTAAAATACAGATCTTTACTTGCGATTTACAAATCTTAGTTTGCAAATCTTAATTTTCAACAGGAGAACATGGGTTGGCAGAAGACCTTTTTGCGATCCGATGAGGTGCCTTTTATTGACAGAAGTCATTCCTAACAACCAATCGTGTACCATTTGCTGTGAATTTAACAGTTCAAAAGGACGACATAAATAACGCCCGTATGTGTGAAACTGATATATTAGATGTTCAACTTAAATTATTTTTTCTTATTATCATTGAAATTAAAAAAAAATATATGTATATAAAACTAAAATCATCCAGTAACAAACTAATCTTTTTTTATATTTTTATTTTATTATAAGTTTTATTTTATGACTTCACATTTTTGGTAATATATATTTAAAGAGATTATTTATAAATAAGAGACCAGTTTATGACGGATTAAAATAAACAATTCTTTAAATATAAATATGTAAATAATTGTTTTTTCAATCTCTCTTGTTATTTTTATAAGTTGATCTCTTATTTATAGATAATCTGTAATAAATATATTTTCTTTTTATTCTAAAAAAATTATTTCTACAAGTTTATTTATTTTTTTTTTTAATATTTATTATTTTGCATTTCTTTGTTTAAAGGCAGTTTTGCTTCTTCTTGCTTTGTCTTGCCTGCAGGCTTCTTTTTCTTGATTTTAAGACAGACACATTTTTATTCGGAAACTTGAATCTGAAGTTCATTTGAAGAAAAGAAAATAAACTACAAAATATAAGGTCAGGCAATTTAATTTTTTTTATTCATATATCGGCAGGTATTTCTGTCCAAACCCGTTCTTTGTAATTATAACGTTTTCGTAAGAAGTTTGGTAGATATTATTCGCAGATATTTTTTCTCCATCGTTTTAGTGCATCCTTTTATGCCTGATTCGTGGCTCAATGACAACGTGCGCCGCTGGTGAGCATGAGGATTGAAGTTCAGTCCGCTGGCGGCATTACTGTAGACACTGTTTCAAAAAACGAGAAGACATGATGGTGTTTATGATGATCAGCATATTGCCACCTAGGACTATCTGGTCGCAGTTTTCCGGGGTTTCTCCCATGCGGTACGCAAATGCGGGGTAGTTGCCCCCCTAAAAGATCCTCCTGGCAGGCACTTCCCTCCTTCTTCAGTGACAATGATCAAAGTCAGACTTTTACCTAAGGGTGCTCCATCCCAACAGAAGCTGCCCCCTTTCCTTCCATCCATGAGTAAACTATTCATCGAATGTCCGTCCTGCACTACAGGACACTGGGGATTAGACACAGACACATCCGTTTATTATTGAATATAATGGTCAAATGACTAACCCTTAGTGTCACAGGTTTTCGAGTTCGATTCCCGGCACTGCCATGGATCTTGTAATAGTTCGAAATTCATTTTAATCCGTAGGTCCCCGTCTGATATGACTGAAGAGCGTAGCACTGACAATCCTACACCGTAAAAATAAAAACATGACGTATCTCGGAATCTGCCAGTAGGTTTTAGAAGTGGAGTCCTTTCTGTAATTATTTGTCCTTACATGTGTTAAATAGTGTATGTCTCTAATTGTATGTGAGTGATGTTTGTGCATGCATAAATAAAGCTAAAACTGTGAATTCTCCAACCTGTACCTCAAGTATCTCAGCCCAACCACAACTAGTTATAGTCTGATTTTTGATGCACACTATCAAGTGTACATTCCGAGTCGTCTAAATGTACCCTAATTCTCCTAGGTGGTTGTAAGCGGCATGGTGGCCAAGTGGCTAGCGCTCAAGCTTCAGGTTCGAATCCTGGCGGTGTCATGGATGTTTGTTAGTGGTTCGGAATCCACGTTAAACTGTTGGTCCCGTTTTGTTTTGTGCACACGAGGCACAAGTATGACCGTAGAGCGACCGTAAGCGACCAAACCACACCTAAACGATTGTCCAGCTGATACTGAGACATTTTCAAACACTCTCTATTCTCTGAGTAACGGATATATATAATATATATATATATGTGTGTGTGTGTTTGTACATTTGTGAGCCTTGTGTTTTACGTATATATATTTAAGTTACTACGACTAGTAAAGGGTAACAAAGAGACATTATTGTCTTCTAGGGTCGGGGAAGTCTTTGTCTTTAAAAAAGAAATGGGAGTGTAGGGTCTTTAAAAAAATGGGGGTGTCGTGTGGGAGAAATCCCAAAATAATTTAAATACCATTGATCTATGAGATTTACCCATTTAGTTAAAAATATTGTATTTAAAATATAATAAATAATATAATATTGTAAGTATTGCCATTTTATAAAAAAAATATAAATATTGCCAATATAGTGTAATATTGAAAATATTGCTAATTTTTTTTACATAAACCATTTTATAAATTGTAACTATTTTTTACAACGACACTTAATTAACTTTTTTAAAACAGAAACCACATAAACCATGCATTTCAAAATATCTTTCTTCCGCATTAGAATATTTTTAAGAAAGAAAAAAAAAAATAAATAAAATTCGGTCAAACGCAGAATCAGCAAATAAAATGTGCGATTTGTCATTCCACGGTTGATGAATTACATATCTGACGGACACGTTTCTTAGATAAGCCTAACTTGATAATAATTTAATTCTAAAATACATATCATTTGAAAGCTGCAGACCGAAGAGCACTGAATACATAATAACTCCTGATGCCCGTTTATTTTTGCCATTAAAGAACTGAGACGAAGAAAAATAATAATAGAATTCTAAATCCATTCTTTTTTTTTTCTTTCTTTCTTCTTCTTTTATTAGCCTGCTCGTTACGAAACACTAACTGACTTCCTTTATTTCTTTTCATCGCCAATTTATACGAGCATTAAATAGGAAATACTAAATTGTCATCACAGAAAAAAAAATGCAATTTACATTGATGTAAAATATTGAGTTGAAATACCATTAAATCATCACAGCTATCTCCTGTTTGGAATGAATCACAAAAACGAACATTTCATTATTCGTTTTTCGGTTGAGAAATTTCAAGCATTGAAAAAAAAAGAAAAAAGAATAAAAAGAACGTTCGAAATTCGAAAGACGGAACAAAAAAAGTGGCAATAAGTATTCTTCCTGGTTTTAAAATTTATTATTCGATATATTCTTCACAGGATTTGATGGAATCTTATTATATCTGACAACTTTTTTTTTTTTTTTTTTTACATTAGTTTCATTCCGTGTGTTCATTTGCATAACGGTGGCAGATAACGGTGACATTGACAAAAAAAAAACTTATACAAAGCACTTTTTTTTGTGTGTGTACTCACATTTGAATATGAACTTTATTTGGAGCATAAAAACAGCGCGATAAAAAATTTTTGTAATAAGTTAACAGGCGAAAAGAGAGCATTTAACTAAAAAGATATCACACAAAATGTCGTGGCGTTTAGTAGCGTTTCTTTTGAGTAGTGTAGGAAAATTCATTTATAATAGAGACGTTTTTGAATGTGATTTGAATTAAAATAAAGTTGAACATTAGAAAAAAGAATTAGCTATTTAAATTTTTCGAACCTACAAAAGTTTTAATACAGAAAAAATCATTCATTTAATTTTATTCTATTAATTAATAAAATAATTAATTAATATAAAATAAAGATTGATTAATAATTACGTAATTCTTCTTCTTCATTGGCACAACAGTACCATGGTGGGCCAAGGCCGACTGCCTACCGGCAGATTTAGAGACAGGAGAAGTTTTCTTTTTACGAGGTTTGTCTACGCCAATGCTCTACAGTCATATTAGATCGGGCTTGATGGCCAAGTGGCTAGCAGTCTGGCGTTCGGTACCACAGGTTTCGGGTTCGAATCCCTGTGGTGCCATGGATGTTTATAGTGGCTAGTTCGGAATCCGCTTTAAGCTATAGGTCCCGGTCTCATACGATCGTAGAGCGTCACAGAGCCCAATCAGACTTCTTCTCACCCACATTATTCCCAAACTCTAAAGGGGCAACTCAGCTCTAGGCACAGTGATATGGTGTGATGTAGTAGTAGTCCTATTAGATAGGGACCAACGATTTAAAGTGGATTCCCAACTAGCCACGACAAGCATCTAGCGCACCTCCAGTACACGAACCAGAAACCTGCGACATTGAGCGCCAGAGCGATAATCACTCGGCCATAACGGCCCCTAATTAACTAATTAATATTATAAAATTAATTAATTATAAAATAGTTAATTAATAGAATAAAATAATAATTGATTAATAATTAAATAATCTTTCTTCATTAGCGCAACAGCCTTATGGTTGGCCAAGGTCGTCTATCTATTGTCAGATTTGGAGACAGGAGATATTTTCTTTTTACTGGGTAGGGTTGTCAGCCCTACAGTCATATTAGATCGGAATCTATGGGTTAAAGTGGATTCCGAAACACCACAAGCCATTATTACTCCCGGGACTCGAACCCGACTAGGCACCGAGCGCCAGAGCGATAGTCACTCGGCAATCAGGCCCTTAATTAAAAATTTAATAATTTGTAATTAATTAATTAATAATGATTAAAAATAATTAATTTGTTTTTTAATAATTAAAAATGTACAATATTTTATAAATTTATGAATGAAAATATCCTCCTAATTTTAAGTTATAAAAATGTTTGTCGATAATACTCATATTCGTCCAAATTCGTCGTTTCCTTTTTCATAATAAATAGTGTTCAAGAACGCCTGATAATAGAGAGTTTTTGCATAATGTTTTTTTATCGTCCGATATTTTTTTCTTCCTAGCGCGCATGCTCATAGGAAACATTGTACCTATTGCGCATGTGTATCTGTAATACTGCACTATTCCTATGATCATGCGCGCTAAGAAGAAAAAAATATCGGACGATAAAAAAACGTTATGCAAAAACTCTCAATTAAAGAGTTTTAATAATTTTAAATCTTTTTAAAAACGCCTGATAATTATGCGTCAACCCAATAAAAACGAAAAAAAAGCAATTCCAATTTTATCAAAATAGAACTACTGTATTTTTAAATAATGCAACAGAAAAAAGTAATTATGCGTTATAAATACAAAAAGAAATTAATTTAAAAAAAAAAAGTTATTCAATTCTTTGTAAAATAAATTAAAACTATTCTATGATGCTTTAGAGGGGTTTTTTTGAAGGTTAAATAAACTAAAATATAAATCAAAATAATTAACTGCAGTAATTAAACTATTCAAGTATGACCTTGAAAAATAATACCTTCTTCACTATTTTCATTTAAAGTCTCCCGTATATTAACTGTGCGATGTAGAAGTGTATTGAAATAATAACTAAGAAGGAAAACAGCTTTCATAAGAAATTATAAACAATTAAACGAAGGACTCTGTTAATGTAAGAAATTATTATGCATAGATAAAAAAATTTTTCATTTTAAATTAAGATGGGAAAGGTTAAACAAACAATGGTAGATGAAGCACAGTTGCCATGACATAATTTATTTGTGTTCGTTTATTCGATTGTTGATAACCTAGGATGAAGAAAATGAATTGTTTGATGAAATATGATTCTTTTGAAAGGAACTCTTAAACTGATGAAGTAATATTTGTTTAATGAATATGAATGGAAATTAAAATACATTCAGTACTTAATTTAAAAAGAAGAAGAAAAGAAAAGAAAAGAATTTTATGATGAATTATTTGAATATAGAAAAAAAAAAATCTTAAAATTGCTAAATGGATAGGATAACCTGTGCCTAAATTTTAAAATTTTAAATTATTTTTATTTGTACAATTCTTTATTTTTCATTTTCTTTTTGCTTATTTTTTGTTCACAAAGTATTTTTATTTTCTCAGAACCATTTCTCTGTCGCTCGATGCCACAGGTTTCTGGTTCGAGTCCCAATGGTACCATGGATATTTGTAGTGGTGCGGAATCCACTTTAAACTGTATATCCCGGTTTAATATGACTGTAGAGCATTGGGAGTAGGATTGACAGCCCTACCCCGTAAACAGAAAACATCTCCTGTCTCGAAATATGCCAGTAGGCAGACGGCTTTTGTCCAGCATAGGGCTGTTGCGCCAATGATGCTGATGATAAGGATGGGAATTATTTATTTATTTATTTTTTTACTTTATTTTTTATCATTCACTAACAATTTAAGCAGTCAATCATAAATTGTGACTTAATATAATAAATCAAGATGAGGAGGTTAAGGGGTCTAATCCCTATTGGTCCTCCGTAAACGGTATGCCAGTTGCCAGTTCCGATAATATAAAATAATATTTTCAGTCGTTTGAATTAATTTCCGATTTTAACTAAAAGTTCTTGATAAACCAGAATTGTCTGGATGTTAAATTATGTTGTTTCTCATCCCACTTGGTAGACAGCAACATCTACACCAAGAAACCGTGTGGTGTGGTGTAAGGGAGGGGGCAGTTTCTGTTGTGGCGGAGCGCCAATAGGTAGAATCTGACTTGGTTCCGTGACGCTGAAGCAGGGCAATGCCTTCCGGCAGAACTTTTAGGAAGAACTACCCTCACTTGCGTATCGTATGGGAGAAAACCTAGAAAGCTCCTACCAGGTAGTGCGACTCACGAGACAAGAGGCTGAACAATCCAAACGCCATCGAGTTTCCTCTTTTTTTGAAAGAGTGTCTACATTAAAGCTGCCAGCGGATTGAACCTCCGCCCTAATACACACCAGCGGTGGCGGCGTGCTGGTCAATTGGCTAGCACTCTGGGCTTTGGTACCACGGGTTCAGGTTCAAATCCTGGCGGTGACATGGACGTTTATTAGTGGTTGGAAATCCACGTTAAACTGTAGGCCCCTGTCAAATTAGTCTAAAGCAGGGGTCTCCAAACTTTTCAGCCTTCGGGCCATATTGTTTTCTCCAGTAAGTACCAAGGGCCAAAACCGTTTTAATTTTTCTGCCATCATCTATAATTTCTAGACTAGTTGCCGAGTACATACTCTGAGCGAGCAGGTTTATGTTCGATTCAGGATATATACATTACAAACATCGATATACATACATATGCGATACTCTTTACCCCAACATAACTACCGAGGGTACAATATTAGTGGGATTCATTTCAATTATGTGTTAGTTGTTATGATTAAGTTAAATTTTCTGTGTATTATGCTTGTCATTAAGCTTTACCTAGCAGATAAATAAAACTAAGTTTGTCATTATGTGTTTAAAAGAACAACGACAACAACAAAAAAAAAAAACAATAAGCTATTCGCCGTCGCGGCCGGATTGATGACACTAGCGGGCCGGATGTGGCCCGCGGGCCGTAGTTTGGAGACCCCTGGTCTAAAGGGTGCAAAAAATGATCTTAGAGCGACAAACCAAACAAAATCACTAGCGGAGCTCACAAACAAAATCACTGAGCTACGAGTCGGGCATGCTAATTTATAAAATCTTATATTATATGAATTCTTCTTGTAAAGAAATGTTTCGTAAAAATGGGTTTAAAAAGCACTTATTATTTTACTAAATAGCCATAAACCTTAAAATATAACCATAAAATATAAAACCATAACCATAATATTAACTAACAGTACACGAAAATTGAACTGCGAAAAAAAAAAAAAAAAAAATCAAAAATCTTAATGTGTCAAAGCAATTATAAATCATTTAAAAATCTTTTGATAATATGCCTTATCTAATTAATTCAGTTTTCATTTTCTTTATTTTGTCAACGCTGTCGATGCTTTATTTTAATATTAATATTTAGTAGGACAAAGTGACAAACAGTTACGGTTCTGGTCGAAACTGGAGCGCGATCTCAAATGGAAAACAGCCATCTATAATTGATCATTGCAATCGACGTCTCGCATCTGTCTGCAAATCAATTGAAATTTTTTTTATTATTAATCCATGATTTCAATAACGATTGCCACAAATTATAAATTCATATCACATCACAGATGCAGCTGGCTGTGTTTTTAAAAAAGAATTGATCTTTTTTTTTGGCGGGAAAAAAAATCTTTTGTTTATTCTGTGGGAAAAAAAGCAGATGGGAGGAACACCTGCGAACTATTATGTAAGGTCACTAAACTTTAAAATGAATCATTAGGTTAGAGAATAAGTTTATTAAAACATTATCAAAAAATAATTAATCTAAATAAGAAGCCAATAATCTGAGTTTATTTTAGTTAAGCCTAAATGAATTGATGACTCATTTTAACTAAAATAAAACTGATAAGTGATTTTTAAAAAATGTGAGTAAAAAATAATGTTTTCTGTCACATAAATAATTAGTGAATTGATTGATAGTTCTAATAGCTCTAATTTGACATCGAGTTTGTTTATTTTTTCCTTTTAATTGAGCAAAAAAAAAAAAAAAAAATTTTTTTTGAAATATGGAAAAATCAAAAGAAAAATTATTTTATACATAACGATATATATATATATATATATATATATATATTAATGCGACAGTATGGAATCAAGAAGAAAAAGTTTAAATCGAAAAAAAAATTAGTTGGTACAAATAATTGTTTTACAATAATTGTACCAACTAATAATCGGTACAAATAACTGTCCAAGAATGAGAGCGTATGGATTCATGGTTGAACGGAAAGTGAGCAGCTTCTATTGTGATGGCGCACCCGTAGGTAAAAGTCTGACTTGTGCTCTGCGACGCTCTAAAGTTATATGAGACGAATTATGCATTCCGAACCACTACAAACATCCATGGTAACGCCGAGTTTCAAACACGACACCTGTGCTACCACTGTAGCCACTCGGCCATCAATGCAGCCACTCGACCATCAGGCCCCCCAGGCCATGGATTAACATGGATTCGGAACCACTAACAAACATGCATGCCACCGCCAGGATTTGAATCTGAAGCTTGTGGTACCAAAGCCCAGAGCGCTAGCCAATTGACTATCTGGCCGCAATATTGAGAAAAAGAATATTGGAAAAAAAGAATTTTTTCACACAATGACATGGCCAGTACGATTACAAATAAAAAGCAATTTTCAAGCATTTCCATGCATAAATTCAAAAGTTTTGTAATCAATATACTAACCCCAAATGAATACAGAAAATGGATAATTTTCTAAATCTAGAAACAAGTTTGTTTTTTTTTCTCCCAAAAGGTTACTAATAGTTGCATAAATGACAGTCTTACGAAAAGTTATAACTATTTAAATCTCCTGGTTTATCTATATGTTGTTTAATATCCAGTCACGAATATGATGCACTTAAAAGATAAATGATTGCATAATAAAACCAAAACAAGGATTTCAATGTCGGAAAGCCATGATTCAATGTTAAGATGATCAGTTTATGTAAGCAGTTGAGCTGCTGCAAATAAGCACCATTGGCTTCGAGCAATTTGTGTTTCACTTTGAATCTTTATGTTGTTCGTTATTTATTTGTTTATCATTCTCAGTCGTTTTTATTTTTGTCACGATCACATTTCCTAGAAGAGGATCAGCATACTCAGAACTAAAAAAAAAAATCTTTTTTCTTCAACTTCACGTGTGCTATGTTTACGGATGTGTTATTTAACGTTTTTGCGCTAATTCTAAGAAAAATAGGAGAATGATTAGTGTGTGACTATGATAAAAACTAGAAATCATGACTAAATTCTGAGTTAAACAATAGAACATCTATTGAATAATTCCAGGCTTATGAAAACAGGTTTATAATATATCTGCATTATTAATTCTGATTTTATTATAATATTTAAAAAAATCATTTTATTTCAATACTGCGTGGTTCTTACCAAAAGCATCATTGAAATTGTATAGGAGTTTTTTTTTTATAGTTGATATGTTAAAAAAATTTTTTTGGTTGATTTATTTTTTTCTTTATTTAAATTTTTAAAATTGGGAAGGGAGTGTATTAGAAGCATCCTTAAACCAAAGATGGGAGGATGTTGCCTTCCAAAATGGAGTTGAGGGATAACTTCTCTTCATATCTAAGTATCTTCTTCTTCATTGGCGCAACCTCTCCATGGTGGGCCAAGTCCTTCGGCCAACTGGCTGATTTTGAGACAGGAGATGTTTTCTTTTTACGATTATTATTTCGGTGGCAATTGAACCCAAATATTCAAACTCCATCACTTTTATAAACTTTTTTTTTTCTTCTAATGCAGCTGGCAAATAGACCGTGATCTTTCGCCATAAGGGCTGCACCGATGTTACTCACTTTGCACTACCCAGGAGGCGCGTGTAACTTAAGGCTCGTGCTCATCAAGGCGACAAGATGCAAGCGACCAAAATTTGACCTCACCGCGGTCGCCTGAAACCGGTTTGCAGTTCGCCGCGTGGAGTAGCCCAACTTTCAACTTCAAGCGGTTTTTCACTATGCGTAATGCTATTTCTGACGTTTCGCTGTGAAGGGGTCGAAAAAATTTGGTCGCTTGCCTCTTGCATCTTCACGTCTCTCGCCTCGGTGGGAACGAGCCTTTAATGGTAAGCCACGGACGCGGAGTAACAATGCCCTAGCGCGGAGTAACAAGCGCTCTACGATCCTATTAGGACCGGGACCTACGGCTTAAAGTGGATTCCGAACCACTACAACACCCATGGGCAAAGCCGGGATTTGAACCCGATACCTGTGGTACCGAACGCCAGACTTTTATAAACTTTATCTCCTGATTTATCTTTAGTTTAGTATCTGTATCAGTTCCACTACAATCCAATTTCATGTATTTATTCTCTTTTATATTTATTTCCAGATCAAAAATGCTGGCTTCTCTGATCAACCCATTAAAAAGTTCAATCAATGCATCTTTACTTCTTGTCTTCAAAACGACATCATCGGCAAAAGCCAAAACCTGCTTAATTCTATTAAAAATCGCATCACCTTTATTTGATATTGTGTTAGGCATCACTTTGTCAAGACATACATTAAACAAGAAAGTAAATAATATATCATCCTGCTTCAATCCATTCACAATTACAAATTATCTAGACAATTTTTTTTGTACTCGAACTAATTTATTAAATTCCTTCTATTAGCTCACACGTTCCCTATATATATCTTGTTCAAATTTTCAATCGTTCATAAAATACTTTTTATTCATCCCCTCCAGTTCAAACATATTCTTTTTGAACTTGTAGTGGATGACACTGGATGTTAATACAGTTTTTTCAAATATTAATTCAGTAATTAAATTTAATTAATTCATTTTAGTTTTTTTTAATTTAAGTTGCATGTATCTACCAATAGATGACGCCAGATAAACTTAAAAAAATGAATGAAAATTATTTATAAAGGACTTAGTGCAATAGAGTGAAAAATAAGTAGGAATTGACTTTAAGTTTTTTTTTTTTATATTTCTTGTTTTGATGATAATATAGCATTAATCGAAATAAATTTACTTAAAATGACCTCACAAAAATATGAAATACAACGCAATATCAATAAAAGTTTATGCAACATAAAGTTTTCAAGTTTCTTCCCCCTATATGCATGCAAAAACGAACAGAAGAATAAATTTACAATAATAAATTCAATAACGCAATTTTTTTCGGTTCATTTAACTTATTGATAGTTTTATTGTAGTTATTATTTTACTTATAGTAAAGCTGTTATTTTGAAATGCCAGGCATTTTGACTCGCTGTCATTTCCCAGATATGCATCAGATTCAGGTTGCCCAAAGGTTACGAAGTCCAAAACGTTGCTTCTACATTTTTCCACCACGATTTAGTAGATCAATTGAAGGGCTTGCATCATCATCCCTTACCTCTTTGGGTCCAATGGAAGGACGTTCTGGTTCATCGATTTATTCCTGACACAGATGCGGAAGTTTTTAGTGCAGGTGTCTACAGGTTTCGAATCAAATTCGCTTTGTTTTAGTAACAGAACCATAAAGTAGCTTTTAATAATAGAGTAGTTATAATAGAACTCATAGAAATTTGTCATTAGTTTGAAAGTCTCTTAATTATTAATATTTCGGTTACTTGTTAGTCGCTTTTGAATTCCTACATCACAGAGTTTCGTTTTTAACTAACTAGCTCTCTGCCCATGGTGGACCAAGGCCGTCTGCGTACTGGCAGATTTCGGGACAGGAGGTGTGTTTTTTTATAAGGTAGTGTTGTCAACCTTATGCCCAACGTTGTACAGTCATATGAGACAGGGACCTACAATTTAAATTGTAATCCGAACCACTACAAACATTCATGGCATCGCCGGGACTCGAACCCTGTGGCTCCGAGAACCAGAGCGCTAGTAATCGACCATCAGGACCCCGTGTTTCTTCTTTAAAACTTTGACTTATAATCATTTTAAACTGGCGAGTAAAAAATTTTATAATAATCAGCAAGAGTCAGCATTGCACGGGGGATTTGTTTAAAACTGACAAGTGGTACTAAACTGAAAGCTTGTCGGGGATAAGAACGACAAATCAGGAGGCCGGAAAATCCTTCCATCAAGCTCGAGGGGGTGAACCAAAAACTCCGCTATTGACGTGTGTTCGTTTCAAATAGTGGTTACATGTTCTTAGAGAGTTGGGCAGATCAAGCTATTTCCTGTATTTTTGTCTTAAAAATTGTTAGGAGGGAAAATGCATAAAGGCCTTACTCTACCCACTGTAGGGAGAGGAGAAATAAATAAGTGCCCCTACTCAACTACTGCAGGGGGTGGAGAAGAAAACAATAAGTTTCTCAACTCTATCACAATAGGAACGTTGTTTTCTCCTCATTCTTTCTGGTCGTTGGTACCGAAGGCTTCAAGTTTGAATCTGGCAGTGACATGGTTGTTCGTTGGTGGTTCGGAATCCACGTTAAACTGTAGGTCCCTGTCTGTTTAGCCTAAAGTGTGCACAAGAAGACCGTAGAGCGACTAACCAAACCTCATTCCTTCTCCTGAAGTGCCACTACTGCAGGCAACAACCTGATGGTGAGCCCCCTTCTAATTTCATAGATAGTTTCTTCTTTTATGTAATATATATAAATTCTCAATTCTTTTTTTTTTTTAACTTATTTTTAATTTATTCTATTACCTTTCTCTTTTATTTTTACTAATTATATATCATCATCCTCATAACTGGCTCGACAGCCCGTTGTGGGCTTTGGCTTTCTTTAAAAGATCCAGCCAGGCTGTTCTCCTCTTGGCCATGGACCTCCAGTTTTTGATCTTAATAGCATTAAAGTCAGAGCTATCTCTTTTTCGGTCTTCCTCTTGGTCGCTGTCCAAAAGGGGTTACATTGAAAACCTTCGAAGCATCTCTATCACTTTCCATTCTCATGAGATGGCCGGCCCATCTCATTTTGTTCAGTTTAACAAATTTTAGAATGTCGATATCTCTAAAAAGTACTAATTATATATATATATATATACAAAATGTGTGGCATAATATTTCATTGGACGTTGACCTAAAGCAACGCTTTTTCAACATCTAGATAAAAGTGTGTGGCTGTTCCGCAACCAAAATACTTTGTTTAAACCACCCAGAACTCCATCACTATAAAAGGAGGGTAAATAAATAAATGCCCCATCTCTACCATGTAGGGGACATAAAAATAGGTGCCCCAACTTTATTACTGAAGGTGATGACACAGAAGAAACACCGTAGTGTCGAAGGATTCATGAGACCTCCAAAGTAGAGACTCCCAGAAATAGGCAGCCTGTTGTTCTTCATTAAACAAATTGTTTTGGTAATAGGAAGGAAATATTATAGATTGGTAAACATTTCGATATTAGGTTAATATTAATGGTGTAACGTAAATTTTAAATGCAAAAGTATAAATGTAGAGTGGGGTAACTTCTTCTTCTTATGTATATATATATATATATATATATATATAATAAAAAGTTTTACTGTTGCAAACCACTTTATAATTGACATAAATTAGTTTTCTAATAATAGACTTTTTAAATAAACATAGTAATAATAATAAATATATTTAGACATATTCAAACAAATTTTCAAAGTATACATTTTTCAAGTAATTTATACAATTTTGATCATTGTGTAATCGTAAAACATACAATTTATCTTCCCCACACGACAAGTCGCCATTTTTTTATACAATTAAGATGATCTTCCATTTTTTATATAATGTTGATGAACTATAGTAAATAGTTTTATATTTTGTGTAAAATTATTGCTTGTTAAGTTTTGCTTTAAAACTAATAGAATGATAGTTAAATCTTCACATCAAATATTCTCCAAACGGTTTCCACAATTCTGGAATTTTCTATTGTCTCTCTCTCTTTCTATCTCTATATATATTATATATAATAGTATATATATATATATATATATATATACTATATATATTTATAAATATATAATTTCTGGCACTACAGCCTACGGTGGGCCAAGTTCGTCTGCCTGTCAGATTATATATTTATGTTTCTCACGTCAATTTTTTAATAATTGTTTATTCAATTAAAGAAAAAACTTTTTTTTATCGCCATCAACCATTTTGTCGCCATTTTATCGCCTTTTTTTTATTTTATCGCCATTTTTTTCACCGCACTAGATGGCATTAGCCTAAAAAAAAAAGTGACTAGTGCCTACAATAATAAAAATAAGTTTTCAAAGTAAATTAAGCACATTTTTTTTTTTTTTTTTTTTTTTGGTAAATAATAAATAAAAAAAAAAGTACTTCTTCAATTTATTTTCCGAACCAGAAAACATTCTTAGAAACAAATGTTAACAGATTAAAAAAATGAAGATAAATTGCTGATTAGAATTCTTTGATGCGAATGTTTAATTTAGTGCTTGAGTGCGATTTAATTAAAAATTGCGAGGCTTTAAGTATGCAAAGAAAAGAATAAAATTGACTCTAAACTAAGAATGTTTAACGTTCTGTAACCGTGCAAAGCAGAATCTTATCAGCTAGTTGTGTGATAAACGTATAATTAAAATTCCTTCCAAAATCCTTAAAACATTTGACTCGTGTTGATACTAAATTAAATTAATTCCGAGCCTGTGCAAAAAGTTTGGTCTCTGCGATTTTCGCTGGGGGTCATTGGACAGAGAGCCATTGACGACGACGCTATTAGGAGGCATCCATGCGAGGAGAGGCTCAGAATCGTTTATCATAACACAGAAGACCCGCCATTGTACTGGGGATGTGCTTACACGAGTTGGACGGATACATTCTGCCATTCCGATGGGGTGGGGGGGATTGTCTTCAATTGCTGCTGTCTTGCAACATCCGCTGGTGGATCTATCATTGTGCAATCAAGTTGCTGGGCTTTCTCAAATGTTTTATTTCATCTACTTGATAGTTTTAGATTCCTAATAGAGTACATGCAAAATGACTCTTTTCATGTATTGTATTGTTGTTTTTTTATCTAGCACAGGTTTAGGGGTCGAGTCCCGGCAGCGCCATGGAAGTTTGTAGTGATTCTGAATTCGCTTTAACCAATAGGTCCGGGTCTCATATGATAGCAGAACGTCACAGAGCTCAATCAGACTTCTCACCGACGTCATTCCCGAACTGTAAAGGGGCAACTCAGCTTTAGGCACAGTGATGTGATGTGGTGTAGTAGTAGTTGTTGTTGTTGTTTGCTATCCTATTTAATAGACAGCAACATCTAGACCAAGTCCAAGAACTCATGTGGTCTCATGGAAGAATTAAAAGGGGGCGACTCAGCTTCTGTTGTGATGGAGCAAACGTAAGTAGAAGTCTGACTTGGCTCCGTATCGCTGAATTTTTACGGAATAGGGTTATCGACCATACGTCCAACGTCCTACAGTCGTAGGACGTTGGTTTACCTACGGTTTAAACTGGATTTAGAACCACTACAAACATCCATGGCATTCCCGGAACTTGACCTCGAAACCTGTACTACCGAGCGCTAGTCATTTGGCCATCTGGCTCTTCATTTATTGTGATTTTGCTTGATTTTTATGCTCCCAGGAGCCTGATGGCGTGTGACTAGCGCTCTGGGCTCGGTGACACAGGTTTCGGGTTCGAATCCCGACGATGCTATTGAGGTTTGTAGGAGTTCGGATTCTACTTTCAACCATAATTCGCAGTTTAATATGACAGTTGGAATAGGGCTAACAATTTTACCCCGTAAAAAGGAAAACATCTCCTGTCTCGAAACCTGCCAATAAGCAAAAGGCCTTTGCCTACTATAGGGTTGTTGCGCCAATGAAGAGGATGCACCCAAAAAACACCATATTTTGATAAATTTAATAGAATTTTTTAGCACTTTTCAATGTTAGTCAATGCTATATATATTTAAAATAACAGTTTTTCACATTCAATCACTTACCAGAAAAGTGTTGGATATGTACCTCGTTTATAGTTACCGATGATGAGAAACGGGATGGTCTTCTTCGCTATATTCGGCTGTCTTATGACCAATTGGCTAGCTCCTTGACCTTTGGTACCACAGACTTCAGGTTCGAAACCTGGTGGTAGCATGGATGGTTTGGAATCCGCGTTAAATTGTAGGTCCCGGTCTGTATAACCTAAAGTGTGACAAACTTAACCAAAGCAAATTTACACTATATATACTCACATATTTGCTACCATGATTTAGTACCAGCATCCCCAGGCATGAAATGTATGGGTGTCACATATTTCTCCTCGAACTCAGTAGAAGAATTATTTACGAATCTATTACATTTATTCCTGGCTTGAATACAGAAACTTTCGGTTTCGATTTGCCGAGCTTCGAACCAAACATCAAACCGCATAGTCATCTTCATGCTGTCTGACTTCTATGACTGTAAAGCAACACGTACGAGATATTAATCAACTGCTTGCTATTTTCTGTATTATCCGAAAATAAATCACAAAGAAAATAAAAACCATAAAAAAAATGTTATCGCCATAAACCACTATTTTTATTATTATTATTATTTCCAATGGCAGATTATGAACAGTTACAGCAAAAAGAGAACAATGAAAAAAAAAAACATACACCATACAACAACAACAACAAAATAATACAACAAAACATGCTGAAACAGAGTTCATTAATCTAACAATAATGCCAAGTTGCAGATCTTTTAGCCACTAAAAAGTGTTACCAGGTGCACCACGGGGAGGTAGATCTTCTGCGCACCCTAAACCACTATTGCACACAATAAAAAGAAAAGTATTGTTGTGGAAATAAAAAAGAAAACTATTGAATATTTTTTTTATTTTAAATTCCATTAAATATTCATTCCTTTTTAACATATCAAATTTCATTTAGCTTTTTACAATAGAATAGAATGGTTTTCGATATATTAAAAAATAGAGTGAGAGTGATAGAGAAATAAATTACGGAAAAAGAAAAGATTATGATTTTACCATCAACTATTTAGACTGCTAGATATTTACTTTTTTTTGTCTGAATTGTGCTTTGGATTCGAGTTCATTCCCACCATAACAATTTTCTCAACAACACATTTCTGACAGTGCATATTCTGAAAAATTATTATGCCATTCAATTACAAAAAAGGAGATAACAGTTATTATCATAGATAAATAATTTTTTAACGGTTTTTTATTATTATTATTATTATAACAAGAAGGATTTCCTCAATCGCATTTCTTTAAAAAGGTATTAGTCCATGTTTCACAGCCGCTAACTTGCATATGTTTATCAGATAATTTACATTATCAAGGCATACGCAAACCTCTTATTCTTATCCACAAAATCGAAGACCCAAATAGCAAATGGTATAGTCATCAGAACAATACTATGCTGCCATTGAAAAAAAAGAAGGAATAATCCACTACGAAGTAAAGAAAAAGAATCCAGAAAAGTTAGTAATGTGTGTTTTGATTCATATTTAGATATGATAGCTATTTGGGCAACAGCGCGAGTCGGTACATAATATGGGATTATGGGCATTAATCCTCGATATGGCTTCTTGTGCCAGTTTGGACAGAGAAGTTCTATTCATTACTCTTCTTTTGCGCGTAATCTACATCTGCATGCTTCAATAATGGCATGCGCACGTTGCGCATATAGATAGACGATCATCTTCACAACCTTTAAAGAATAATCGGTCTTAAATCTCAGTTAAATGCTTACACTCTATAAATAAAATGAGAAGATCTGGTCTTCTTTGTTGCTGGTTAAGTTTTTTTTTCTTCTCATTGTGTCTGTGCGTGTGTCGACTGATGACAAATAAGAACATGGTTGGTTCGTGACACGGCGAATGTTAGTAATCTTTTATTGTCGACCAGAACATTTAAAAACATTTTTAAACCTCCATTATGGACTCGTCTTGTTATGTATTTAAACATATTTTCTATTTTGACAACCGAAGGTACAAGGTTTCTTGTCCTATTTGTCTAGTGACCTTCACCCAAAACGCCGATAAGAAAGTCAAGACTTTTAAGAATAACAATAAATATTATTCGAATGCTGTTTTTCTCCTTGCAAGAAATGCTACAATGGAACAGAATAATATGTCAGAATGGAACAGAACAATATGATACAATGGAAGAAAACAACATGGTACAACAAGACAGAGCAATATGGTACAATGGAACAGAATAATTGGTACAATAGAACAGAACAATATGGTACAGTGAAACAGAACAAATGGTACAATGGAATAGAACAAAATGATACGATGGAACAGAACAATATTGTACAATGGGACAGAACAATATGGTACAATTGAACAGAACACTACGGTACCATGAAACAGACCAATATGGTACAATGGATGAGAACAATATGGTAGACTAAAATAAAATAATATGGAACAACAGAATAATACCCACTAAGATATAACTTAATATTCCAATTAATTGCACTATTTTGGAAGAATGATAATATATGAATATGAACGTTTTTTAGCAAAAATTGATATCTTAATTACGACAAAATTTAAAAAAATTAAAATTATTTAATTTCAAGATTTATTAAAACTAAAATTAACTTAAATTAGAAATCAAAATGCCTGAATCGTAGGCTCAGTGGTGACGCGCTGCTGGTCGAGCATTAGGGCGGAGATTCAATCTACTGGCGGCTTTGATGTAGACACTGTTTCGGAAAACGAGGAAATTCGATGACGTTTGGGATGTTCAGAATCTGGTGGAAGCTTTTCAGATTTTGTCCCATACGATATGCAAATGCGAGTTAGTTCCCCCCTCAAGTCAGTCTTCTGCTTACGGGTAATCCATCGCAACAGAAGCTGCCCCACCTTCCATGAGGCCCCATCTCTAACTGGGTAATGTGGCCTTTGGTAACACAGGCTTCAGGTTGGAATCCTGGTGGTGGCGTGGATGTTTGTGAGTGGTTCGGAATCCACGTTAAACTGTTGGTCACGGTCTAATTAGCCTAAGGTGTACACAAATTGACCGTAGAGAGACAAATCAAACCAAACTTAGCAGGTTAATGAGAGTACAAATGATTGGGAGAAAAAAAAAATTATTATCATAATGTCAACAAAATGTTATTTTAATGTTTAAATTATTTTTGAAAAATTAATCAAAATATCAAGTATTATAGTTTATTTGTCTACTTGATTTAAAATAGACATTAATAGTGAATAGGAAATAATATTAATAATAATAAAAATATTGAATATTGCAAAACTGACTGAATATGGCACATATGATAAAAACTTATTAGATTTAGAAATCAGTATACTTCTTGATTAAATACAATTAAAAAAAATTAACGCCATGTTTCGATTTTTAGATGTTGATCTTTTACAGAGCCACGGCTACATCTTTCAGAAAAGGTGCTGCTTCTAAACGTGGGTGTTCCAACTCATGGGCCCCATGTTAAAAAAAACATAACTATAAAGTGCTATCGCGTTCTTATTACACACAAAATTAAATGGGTGAAGGTTACGGAAGGGGCCCCAGTGCTGGGGGCTGATTGGGTCAAAAGCGAAGGGATTGTTCCCATGAGTTGAGAACAGGTTGTAAAACTCGTCTAAATGGCAGCTCCGAACAGCAGAATGACCTTAAACGAGATGGGTTTTTTTTATTCTTTTTAAATCCACGTATCGTTCACATCAAACATTCGTTTCTTTTATTTCTTTTAACTAAGTTCTTGTTTTTCGTTTTAAATCCACGGAACATCAACCGATTTTAAGGAAGTTTACTTTTTCTTCTTCTTTTTTTTTGAGGAAGAAGAAAAGAGAAAGAAACAATTGGATCGATTGATTTTGCATTCTGTTCAGCCTCGTTTAAATGTTTTTGTTACCATTCGTGGCTGAGTGGCGACAATTATTTATTTAATTAAAAATAAAGACTGTGTCCAAAAAGTATGATTAGTTTTCAATTTAAATTTCCCGGGCTTATGGTATTTCAATTTTTTTTTTCTTCCACTATGTTTTGTCTTTGTAATTTATTAATACATTTATCAATGAAACACGAATAACCTATGTATTATTATTTATGATATTCACGCTGCAAATTGTAAGTATATAAATCAATTAATCATTTATGTATGTATTAAATAAGTTCCCAAAAGTCATTAACCTGCCATTACGGAAAACCTAAACCGCAAATGCTAATTTAGACCCTAAAGAAGAGTATGAATGAATTCTGTGTTAGTAAAACCTTCTTAAAACTCATCATCGGAACAGAATGCCATAAATTGCTGAAGAGAATCATCTTCCCAAACAAACCGCAAATCAAGAAGAAAAAAAATTATATCTTCAAGACAAAAGAAAGATTCAGAAAAACCATCCTTTATTGTACATTCCCGCAGTCTAATACTTGAAATCACCTCCATTACTACTGTGTCCAAAAAGTAAGACCAATTTTCAATTTAAATTCCCATTACGGCATACGGTATTTCAATTTTTTTTTTATCTCTTTTATAGGTTGTTGGCACTATCCTTGACATCTGTGCGAAATTTGACGTCAAAATATTCATCAGTGTTTGAGTTAAGCTTGGTTTTGTGCTTAAACTGATTCCGGCGATTTTTGAAATGTCTCTTCAATCGACTCAAAACGGTGTCCCCGGAGTGGTCTTTTGAGTTTAGAGAATAGCCAAAAGTAGCATGATGCTAAATCACGTGAATACGGTGATTGTGGAACGATATGGGTTTCATTTTTGGCGAAAAAGTCTCGAAGAATCAATGCACTGTGAACTAGTGCCTTCAATGTTTTCTGTATAAAAGTCTGACTTGGCTCCGAGTCGCAAAATAAGAAGGGCAGTGCCTTCAGGGAGGATTTTTAGCAGGAACTACCCCGCATTTGGGTATCGTATGGGAGAAAACCCGGAAAACTTCCACCAGATAATCCAACAAACGAGGCAAGATGCTGAATGCCACAAATGCTATCGTCTCCTGGCTTTTTGAAACAATGTCTACAACAAAACCGCCAGCGGATTGAATCTCCGCCCTAACTCTCACCAGCCGAGCGCGTTGCCACTGAGGCACAAGTTGGGCAAATTTTTAGTGAATAATATAATACTTGACTGAAAAAGTATATTAAAGAATGATTATAATTGCAGGTGATTTGATTGACTTAAACAATAAGAGGTTTTAAATATATCATTACGTAAGTTTCAAGGCTTCGAACTTGAATGTTTTTTGTTTTGTTCCTATTAAAAAATGAGTCACATCACAAAGCTTGACACAAAAGGAAGAATCCACAAACATTATGTTTGTCATGATAAACATTATGAAATCATTTAATTCTATGATATTATTTATTTCATTACAAATCTTGTCACACTTGTTTACGTATGGCAAGTAGGACATCATGCTGCACTATATTTAGCTGGCGGAGGATGGAAATACAGGTAGTTTACTAGTTGCATAATTATTTTTATTACTCCTGCCTGTTTCATCATTGCAAACAATAATGAAGGGCAAAGTAATTTAGGACATCAACATGAACGCTATCATTGACTTGATAACATATCTTTAATAAAGGCATATTAAAGGTCAGTTTTTTGAAATGATGGTTTACATCATTTTAATTTTTTTTTTTTTTCAAATTTATTCAGCAGATTATTTTTCTAAATAATATCTTTGTTTTTAAAAAGCTTCTTTTTTCTTTTGTACCAGTATTACCCCTTACTTATTTCCTTTCTTTTTTTTTTTTTCATTTAAACAAACAATAAAACAACATTAATACAAACTGCTGTAGAAGAAATCTAATACCTCCAAGTTACTTATATTTTTTTGCGACCTGATGGCCAATTGACCAGTTATCTAATTTTTGTTATCACAGGCTTCAGGTTTCAATCCTGGAAGTGGCATGGATGTTTCCTAGTGCCTCGGAATCCACGTTAAACTGTAGGTTCCGGTCTAATTAGCCTAAAGTGTGCAAAAAAAAAAATAATAAATAAATAAATAAAAAAAAAATTACGGTAGAGCGACAGACCAAACCAAACGTATATTTTGAAATTGAAAGAAAGTAGGCTAATATTTAAATGCGCCAAAGGTGAATTTTTTTTCATCAAATTACGTGTTAAATCATATTTTTATCTTAAAATATCTTGCATCAATTAGGATTAATTTTTGGTATGTGATATACCAATCCAAAGCTCTGAAAGTCCTCCCAGAAAGTATCCTTCCATGCGCCGTATTGACTAGCGCTCTGGCGCTAGGTGTCACAGGTTTCGGAGTCGAGTCCCGGCTGTGCCATGCATGCTTATAGTGGCTCGGAATCCACTTTAATCCACACCGTAAGTCCCAGTTTAATATGATTGCAGAGTGTTGGACATAAAGCTGACAATCCTATCCCGTAAAAAGTCAGTGTCACGGAACCAAATCAGACTTCTACCTACGAGTGCTCCATTACAACAGAAGCAACCTGCCCCCCCTTCCCTTCCTTTTCCTTCTTCTATGAGACCACACGTGTTCTGGGACTTGATCTAGATGTTGCTGTCTAATAAGAAACAAACAAATAGTATCCTTCCAACCAACCATCTAACTATCAGTACTAACAATAAGGACTACACCGGAGTCCAGGACAATGCAATCCAAAAAAGAGTCTTGAAAATTAAATGACTGCGATCTATGTATTACTGATACGGAAGAATACTAAACACATCCCTGCTGACATCCTAATATATTTAATGAAGCATCAGTACTAGAAATAAAAATAATAAATCTGTATCTGCAATCTCCCCATCCAACAATCTTCCTTCCAACACAATGAGTCCAACAAGCCTACACCCTATTCTATACATGCACATACATAAAAACCAATCACTAATTGAACAACAATAATAAAACAAAAAATAGTTAACCACAAATGGGTACACACAGTGAACAGGAAACGGTTTAGGTTAATCAACCCATTTAATCCAGAGACAATGGAATCATATCACCCTTTCCTCTGTAGAAGAAGAATCGATCTAAAAAATCCAATAACTAACACTACTAAAACTTCACTACTCAATCCAGAGGGTGATGGAGCATGGTTAGATCGAACCCGCTGCTACGAGTAGAGTAGACTTGGGTGTCTGCTGCATGCACCAGTGGAGCGTGACCACCGGGTGGGCCCGGCCCCTGCAGTAGGGGTGGTTGCGCTCCCGAAGCATCCCCATCTAGAGAACAATGGCCATCTGCTCATGTGTACAGAGAAACAAAGTTCCTAATGCTGCTGCTTGCTGGTGGCCTTCCGTTGCGGAAGATTTAATTACACAACAAATAATGGAGTTTGGTACTTGCTCTTGCAGTTCATTCATTCAGTATTGATTCGGACGCGTTATAGTTCGAAGTCTAGCAAGTTGAGTCAGGATGATAAATCGTGAAAAAATTATTATACGTTCACTGTTTTTGAATTTAATTAAACACGTCTCAGGATTTTTAAAAAAAAATTATTTACTAAATTTTCTATTTCATTTAAGCACAGCATGGATTTATTATGTCTTATGAGTTGGCTTCAGAAAAGCTATTAAGTACAAATAAAATTAATATTACTTGGTGAACGTAATTAAATGAATTTTATTCAGATTCACCTGTAGTTCCATTTGTCGGAAGATAACTACGCGTAGTTGGCCCACGGCCTTCTGCCTACTGGCAGATTTCGAAGCAGGAGATATTTTCTTTTTACGGGGTAGGCTTGTCATCCCTACACTCAACACTCTACCGTCATATTAGACGGGGAACTAGGGTTTAAAGTGGATTCCGAACCACTACAAACATTCATGTTATCACTGGGACTCGAACCCTATGTCACCGAGAGCTAATCACTCAGCTGTCAGGCCCCCCTGGTAGATAATAGTGAGAAATTTGGTAATTATGTTTGATTTTTCGCTCTACGGGTAATTTTTTGCACACTTTGGGCTAATTAGATGGGATCCTATAGTTTAACGTAGATTCTGAACTTCGCCAGTGTTCGGGAAATCCGCCATCGCCAGGATTCCAGCCTGAAGTCTGTGGTACCAACGACCAGAGCGCTAGACAATTGGTCATCAGGCCCCTGTATTGGTAGATAATAGTAAGAAGTTTGGTAATTAAGCTAACAAAGAGATAGGAAGGAGGAATCTGAAAAAAAAAATAGTTCCAAAATTCACTGATGGAGAGAAATAGGATTCTTTGCATTTCTTAAAAAAAATAATAGATTACATTGATGTACTGAAATATTGCCTTTTATTAAAGGTTTGGAAGTTCATATTTAAGAGCTGGTTGGAGTTTCCATATGAATTTGAATAGACAGCTACAGTAGTACAGCTGATGTCTGTCACTATGTGATCATTTCACTGCCATATGCGTGTGTGTCAGCTACTTGCATGCGAGTACAATAATTTTTGTTTGCATTGGTCGCTTGCAGCAGCTTTCAGCAGATTACAGATCAGCTATTCGCTCGGTGCCCGAGTCGAAGCTATTCGATCGGCACTCAAACCCAGTAACTATTAACCCAGTGTATTACGTAAAAATAATTAGTCAATAATTGGCTTTTTTCTCTTGCAGTGCTCGTGATCCATGTGTAATTACAAATTGCATCAAAGATAATTATAATTATGTTAATTATAATTATGATTGATAATAATAATTAAAAGGGCAATAAAGATAATCATCTCAAAAAAAGTTCGTGAACTTATATAAAGACAATAAAAAGCATTTTTATAACATATTAAAAATGAGATGAACTTACTAAGTACAAATGATTTGACGAAAAGAAAATTAAAACTTTATATTTAGAGTAGGGCAGAAGGGGCTTGATAGCCAAGTGACTAGTGCTCTGACGCCACAGGTATTGGGTTCGAGTCCCAGCGGTGCCATGGATCTTTATGGTGGTTGAAATCCACTTTAAACCGTAGATCCTGGTCTTATATGACTGTAGGGCATACAGACTGAAACAGTACGTCGTAAAAAGAAAACATCTCCTGCCTCAAAATCTGCCAATAAGCAGACGGTCTTGGCAAACCATGGGATGTAGAGCCGTGGAATTAGTTAGTTCTGTTCAATTAAAATTCGATGGCATACCGTTTATAAATCTTCAAGCATTACAAAATAGCATATTTCCCTTAATCGACAACTGACGGAACTACAATTTATTTTATTTATCCCTTATGGGATGATTAAAATATATATTTTAAAAAGGTGTAGGGTTCTTCTTCGTTATAACTGAGGAAAATACAATTAAAAATAATATGCATACCGTTTCTAAACAATTGCTGCTTTTAATAATTGAATCTGTATTAAATGACAACTGAAAACTTTTTTTTTCCCAAATAAGATGTTTTTAAATGGTTAAGATCGGAAACTGTTCTGGATTTATTTCCAAATGGGAAAAGTTCAAATCGAAACACTATAAGCATAAATCTGTAGGGCGAAAAAAATGAAATACAAAAGTAGAAGATGTGAACTCCCAAATGAAATTTTTTTTTCCCTTATCCCTTTTAGTCGACCCCAACAACTAGACCAAGTCCAAGAACCCTTGTATTCTCATGTAAGGAGGGAAGGGGGAGGGGTTCAACTTCTGTTGTGATAGAGTACAGGTAGGTAAAAATCCGACTTAGCTCCGTGCTGAGGCAGCCGAGGACTTTTAGAGGGAATTACTCCTCATTTGTGTATCGTATGGGAGAAACCCCGGAAAACTTCCACCAGGTGATCCGACTCACGAGGCAAGATGCTGGACATCCCAAACGCCCACGAATCTCCTCGTTTTTTTAAACAGTGTCTGCAACAAAGCCGCCAGCAGATTGAATCTCAGCCCTAATGCTCACCAACGGTGCACGTTGTCTACGAGCCATGAGTAGGGCCCAAATGACGTTCATTTTGAATTTTGAGGGGAATTAAAATTTCAAATTCTTGGAGTCAGTTGCAAACTTTCCGTGATAAATATAACTTATATTCATGTGGACTCGACAGCAAAAACATCAATCATTAACTTCAGAATAATTATCGAGTAATTGTGAATCAATTATTAAAATTTTGTTTATTCCATATAAATAGGATGCATCTATCTCACGTCATTTAAAAAATTTATGCTGTACTATTTTTAAAAAACTTAACATGATATAATATTAGTTAACTTAACATGATATAGTATTATAGCATTAGACTTAACATGATATAGTATTAGTTAATTAACATGATATAGTATTAGTTAACTTAATATGATATAGTATTAGACTTAGCATGATATAGTATTTAGACAGGATACATGCTCCCTTTAACTGAACTGTATGCTCTCTTCGTAAGTTCTGCTTTCTTCTGTATCATGCAATATTTTCATATAAAATCTTTTATTTATTATTAAAAAAGATGTTAAATTGAGTGAAAGAAAATTGACATATAATGAAAATTTTTCATATAATGATGTTTTGAACTCATATAGAATCTATTTAACATATTCAGGTTCTACTAATTATTTTATATAAGAATGAATTTCTTTAATTATTACATAATGATTATTCAACAATTGTTTATTTTAGAAGCACTTTAGGCCAAAAATTTTAATATTTAAGATTAATAAATGCATTCGCAGCAGACAACAATAACAGCAACAAATTTAATCGTTACTATTATAATTATGCAAAAAGAAAAACGGAATATAGTTTACTGAAGCCGAGTTATATAGAGCATTTCCTTAAAGTATGTCACCAAAAACTAACGTACCTTAAAGAGTTTAAACAAAACGACCTTGTTTATTTAGTTTGATATTCAGAGCATACAAACCAGTAGTCAAACTTCAGAAAAAAAAATATTAAAAAAAATATATATTTATTAATAATAAGTAACAATTAATAAACTAGAAACAATTTCAGTGGAGGAGATTAATTTTTGAGATAATTTAGAGTTGTTTTTAATCGTTTCAAGGAAGTATAGATTTATTAGATATATCCTCCATTTTCTTTTTATCATAATTGAATTCTTAATACCATATTCTATGGTGTGGGGCCTGAATGGTCGAGTGGCTAGCGCTCAGGCGCTTGGTACCACAGGTTTCGGGTTCGAGTCCCGGTGGTGCCATGGATGTTTGTAGTGGTTCGGAATCCACTTTAAACCGTAGGTCCCGCTCTAATAGGATCGTAGAGCGTTGCAGGGGCATTGTTACTTCGCGTCCGTGGCTTATCTTCTAGTTACACGCGCCCCCTGGGTAATGCAAAGTGAGTAACTTCTGTGCAGCACTTGCCTTAAGGCATCCAAGATCAAGTGTCTAAGTGTTTCCCAGCTGCATTAAAAAAAATATATATTCTATGGTGTTTTACGTAGAGTAGGGTGTCCAATCTATATGAATACTATTCAAATTGTATGAAACTTTGATGTTTCTTGTAGTAATTTTATTATTATTATTATAATTTTGAAATTATTAATATATAAAATTTTATTAAAAGGAAAAATAAGCTTTTATTTTAATTGAATTTCCAAACTACATTTCTACGTGGGGCCTGAATGGCCGAGTGTTGCTCGGCGCTCGGTGCCACAGGTTTCGGGTTCCAGGCTCGAGTCCCGGCGGTGTGATGGATGTTTGTAGTAGTTCGGAATCCACTTTAAACCATAGGTCCCAGTCTAATATGATCGTAGATTCGGTTTATTACTTTTATCCTTTCATGACTTCTAATCTTTTGAAAATTTAATAATTGTTTAGAAAATTTAACAATTGTTTCTGTTTTGAGTATTCAAAAATTTGTTTTTGATGAAGTTTTATAATATAGTTAATATTGATATTTTTGTAGAAAGTAGAATTTTCTTTTCATTTCGTTCGGCCAAAGAATAAAGAATTATAAATTAAGTATTCAATAGAACAAATATTTTGTTAGTTGTAAGACAAAACTTTGACAAGAAAATTTGATGATAAATTGAGAAAGATTGATGTGATGAAATAACAGACCAAAACGTTTTTAAAAGATTACTTCTTCAGATGTATATTTAACAGTCTGAAATAAAGTTTTCTTGGGAATTTTTACATGAATTATATAACACGCACAAATATACACTGAATGAACTACACTATATAACTATGGGAGAAACCCCGGAAAACTTCCACCAGGTGATCCGACTCACGAGGCAAGATGCTGGACATCCCAAACGCCCACGAATCTCCTCGTTTTTTTAAACAGTGTCTGCAACTACTAATATACACTATGAAGTGACAAAAGTCATGGGATACCTCTTAATATCGTGTCGGTCCTCCTTTCGCCCGGCGAAGTGCAGCAACTCGACGTGGCATGGACTCAACAAGTCGTTGGAAGTCTTTTGCAGGAATATTGAGCCATGCTGTCTCGATAGACGTCCATAATTGTGAAAGCGTTGATGGTGCAGGATTTTGGGCACGAACAGACCTCTCGATGATGTCCCATAAATGCTCGATGGGATTCATGTCGGGCGATCTAGGTGGCCAGATCATTCGTTGGAATTGTCCAGAATGTTCTTCAAACCAATCGCGAACAGTCGTGGCCCGGTGACATGGCGCATTGTCATCCATAAAAATCCCATCGTTGTTTGGGTACATGAAGTCCATGAATGGCTGCAAGTGATCTCAAGTAGCTGAACATAAGCATTTCCAGTCAATGTTCGGTCCAGTCGCACCAGAGGACCAAGTCCATGCCATGAAAAAACAGCCCACACCATTACGGAGCCACCACCAGCTTGAACAGTGCCTTGCTGACAGTTTGGGTCCATGGCTTCGTGGGGTCTGCGCCACACTCGAACCCTACCATCAGCTCTTACCAATTGAAATCGTGACTCATCGGACCAGGCCACGGTTTTCCATTCATCTAGGGACCAACCGATATGCTCACGTGCCCACGAGAGTCGCTGTAAGCGATGTCGTTCTGTCAGTAAAGGCACTCGAGTCGGTCTTCTGCTGGAATAGCCCAAGAAAGCTGTTGCTTGCCTGTTAGAATTTACGACTCTCTGCAGACATCGCCGGTCTCGGTCGTTAAGTGCAGGCGGTCGACCACTGCGCTGTAAATGGTGGGATGTTATGCCTGAAATTTCATACTCTCGGCACACTCTTGACACAGTGGATCTGGGAATGTTGAATTCCCTAACGATTTCCGAAATGGCATGACCCATGCGTCTAGCTCCAACTAACATTCCACGTTCAAAGTCTGTTAATTCCCGTCGTGCGGTCATCACCACGTCAAAACCTCTTCACATGAATAACTTGAACAGAAATGAAAGCTCTGCGAAATCACTGCGCATTTATACCTGTTCTACGCGATGCTACTGCCATCTGAAAATTTGCATATTGCTATCCTATGACTTTTGTCACTTCAGTATATATATATATATATATAGAGAGAGAGAGAGAGAGAGAGATAGATAAAATAAAGCCTTACTATTCACTTTTCCATGAATATTTTTTTTTTTTTTATAATGCAGCTGCCAAACAGACATGGACGTGTTAGATGCCTTAAGGCAAGCGCTGCACAGACGTTACTCCCTTTGCATTACACGGGGGGCGCGTGTAACTTGAAGATAAGCCACGGAAGCGGAGTAACAATGCCCCCGCAACGCTCAACGATCCTATTGGGACCGGGACCTACGGTTTAAAGTGGATTCCGAACCACTACACACATCCATGGCACCGCCGGGACTCGAACCCGAAACCTGTGGTACCGAGCGCCAGCCACTCGGCCATTCAGGCCCCTTCTCCATGAATATAGAATCATATACAACATTTGTCCTGTTTCACCGCCATTTTTGTGTTCTATTTTTGTCTGAAGAAAATATAATCATCCTAGTCATATTTTTTCTTGTGTTGTCTATAATGTCAAAATAGGACTTACTCTTAAAGAGAACTTATATGTGTAACTCCTCCTCAATCTACTGTAGCGCGGAACGGACATCGCATGAGTAGTCAGTCTACTCAGGGATGGAAGGAAAGAGGGCAACTTCTGTTGTGATGGAGCACCCAAAAAATAAAAATTATAAAATCGAAAACCAAACAAAAAGTATAAAATTCCAAAAACCAAATAAAAATTATAAAATAAAAAGAATCACGGTTCTGTGATCGGCATTTTTTTTTTTTTTTTGTGCGGACATTAACCATTTTACCTTTCAGATGCTCCTATTGGCTCCACCGTTCCGTATAATTCCCAATCAGTGTACTGGTAAACAAACAAGTTTGTTTGTTTACGTTTTCGCAATATGTTTACGGTATCGACAACTGGTCCCTAATTGTACCGAATTTAAAACTTAACTTTTAAATTTGTTTATTTTTTTTATCTTACATTTATAAATAGTATTTTAAATCTTTTTTTTGAGTACCTACTTTAATTTGAATTTTTAGAAACTTTTATCTTTAATTTTACTAACAATAATTAAGCAGCCAATTAAAATTCCAAGCCTATATATGAATTAAGATGAGGAGGTTTAAGGGGTATTTCCCCCTGTTGGTACTCCGTAATCGGTACGCCAGTTGCCAGTTGCCAGATGGATCACCCATGAGTAGAAGTCTGATTTGGTTTTGTATCTCTAAAAAAGGTGGGCAGTGCCTTCCGGGAGAGCTTTTAGTGGGAACTGCCCCGCATTTGAGTATCGAATTGGAGAAAACTAATAGTTCAACTCACGAGGCAAGATGCTGAACATCCCAAGCGCCATCGGGTTTCTTCTTTTTGAAACAGTGTCTACAACAATGCCCACAGCGGATTGAACTTCATCCATAATGCTCACCAGCTGCACACGTTGTCAATGAGTCGGGCAGGGAAACTTATATAAGTGTGTAAAGACATCAACATGATACAGTAATCAAAAATATATTACCAGAAATGTTCGCTAGGTTTATTTTTATTAATGTTTATACTGAATAAGTTTTTGTTATCTAATTCTAGATCATTTTCATTAGGGCGACAGTTCACAAATTTAATGAACTTTCTTATTTACCTCCCTATACAAGAAAACCGAAATCAAATCTCTCGAATTGTCTTCCATCAAATTCTCTTTGAGTCGTTAAAGAGTTCAAGGCCTCACTATATATTATAGTTTTAATCCATATTTTTTACTGATTAATTGCAACTTTCAAATATATTTTAAAAAACAGTTATGCAATAAACTTCTGCTCAAATATTCAATAATCAATTCCGATGAGAACACTCTCATGATTTACCAACCACACGGCCACAACTTTTTTTCTCTATAAAGGAAGCCTGCTATTAAAGGCAAATAAAAATCTTTGGCATTATATAATGCACACCTAGTATTGTTATCCACGAACAAAACATGTACTCAGTGAACTTCAGGACGGGAGTACTCAAGGTCCCTGAACGCACCCTTTCAAAGAAAACTTAAGACCCCCCCTATCCATCCATGCTACTTTATAATAATACACTACGCAGCGAGACAGAATAATACACTACACAACACATTTGCCGAAAATTTTCGAACCCTTCGAACAGATCAAAGAAGTTTCTTGGAAAAAAAGGTCTTTTGCAACCCGCCTGTTCCAAAGACGGGGGGTGGGGGAGAACAAACGAATAAATACAGGCAAAAATAAAAAAGAAAAAGAAAAGTAGGAGGAATACGATTTGGTACACAAGAAAAAAATAATAATCAAAAACCATAGGAACATCCTGTAAAAGCAAAAAAAAAAAAAAAAATAAAAAAATAAATAAAATAAAATAAAACTAAAAAGACCTCTGGGGTATCTTTCAGGGGTGCACCATTTCAAAGAAAACCGTCTTCAAACTCAGACTTCCGACGAGATTAGCTTTCACTGAGGGGCCCCCTTTTTTTGCCCCCCAATACAGCTTCTTGAACAAATGAAGGGCAGGAAGAAAATAAAAACTAAAACTAAAAACAGTATCCCTGGGAGCTCACGTTTTTTTTTTTCTATCTGCCCACTGATGTAATGGCGGATCTGTTCCTTTAAAGATTTTCGCAGCCTTGTCTGTAATTTGGGTTCTTTCCGAAGCGATGATGATCTCCGATATTAAATTCATTATTTGAAGGATGAGAAGTTGAAAAAAAAAATAATAATAATAAATAAATAAATATATGAGTAAATAAGAAAGGACATTAAGCTAATACTCGAGATAGAAAATCCAGTAAGCAATTCTTTGTGAAATGGGTAAGCTTAATGTGAAATAATTGAAAGATATATCAAGTTATTCGATGGTGCATTTTCGGAGTTTATTTATTTATTTGTTTTTGTGTTTGGCTGAATGCATAAGAAAGCATCTGTATCTTTGAAAAGTTTCTTCTTTTTTACTGGCAGCCCTATACAGGCTTGAGCCTCCAAATACAACAGCTCTCCATTTGTCTCGCTCCAATGTCAATCTTTTCCAGTTAATAATTTAAGATTCTCTTCGACAATATCAATAAATTTTTTTCTTGGTCTTCCTGTCTTCATATTGTTGAATAATTTACGTAACATAAACATTTTAATGATGTTTCCCTCTGTAATTGTTCGGAATCCACTTTAAACCGTAGGTCCCGGTCTAACATGATTATTGGGGGTAGGGCTGACAAATCAATCCAGTTAAAAGAAAACATCTCCTATCTCGAAATCTGCCAACAGGCTGACGACCTTGGTCCACCATTGGGCTGTTGCGCCAATGAAGAAATAGTTTATTTCTTTTTCTTTACCGGCACTACAGCCTTGTGCAGGTTTGAGCCTCCAACACAACAGCTCTTCGTCTGTCTCACTCTAATGTCAATCTCTTCCAGTTAATAATTTTCAGTTGTCTAAGATCCTCTTCGACACTATCCATACATCTTTCCCTTGGTCTTCCTCTGTTCCTATTATTGAACAATTTACATAACATAATCCTTTTAATGATGTTTCCCTCATCTCTGCAATATACATGTCCGAGCCAAAAAGTTTAACTTTTTAATTTTTTACTGAGTAAGTTACTCACTCTTAATTATTTCATTTTAATTTCTTTTTATGCAATAGCTTTCTTGGAATAAATTTTTATTTTAATTCTTAAATTCTGCAAATAGAGGTACAGAGATATTTTCTTTAGACAATCTTAAAAACACAACCTTTGCCTTTGTCCGATTCAGCGGATTCTTTGTGATTTGATGCATCTCACAATGTCTCTTTTTTTATTAGTTGTACAATTTTTTTGTTTGGTCTTCTAATCCATATAGTATTGCTAACTCTTTGTCCAAAACTTTTTCTCAAAATTTTCCTCTCAAAGGTCTTGATATAATCCAAGTTCTTAGCGTTTAATGTCCACGTTTCTACATTATACGTGACAAGCGGCCTTATTAGAGTCTTATAAATCAAAAGTTTTGTTTTTCGTGAAATAAATCTGTTGTTATACAACTTTTTACTTGCGTAAAATGCTCGACTACCAGCTTGTACTCTTTCACATACTTCTCTATGGATACTATTGTCGTTACTTAAGATAGTGCCAATTCTTCAAAATTTGTAAAATTTATTTCGGTTAATTTTAAAATCTTGCTACTGAAAGTGGTTTATTTTGGAAAAATGTAGATCTTTCTCCATGATTAATCGATATTGATAAAAAATACTTGATTCTATATAATTCTAAAGTACTTTTTTTTTTTTTTTTTTTTTTTTTTCATTTTGTAAAAACTATTAATTTCTGAAAATTCAATAACCTGATGGTAGTGTTTGTTACGTAAATTTATCTTCACTGTAGTTGAACAAACAAGGCTAATATTGGCTGTCTATGTTCATTTTTAAAAAGCTTCACTGAAATTAATTGATATGAAAAAAAAATGATAATTATTTTTTTAGACAATCATGAGGGGAAAAAAAAAATTATACTGAAGTACTTTCTTCTCAATTACTGAGTAGTAATTGATAAAATATATATATTAGTTCTGAAAAACTTGTTGACGTTTGTTTAAGTTTTCCGATTTAAAAAAAAGTAGGTACTGGAAATGAACTGATTCATCGATAAATAACAATGTGCGTAACAAATAATGGAAAGAAGAATTATAAGAATAGATGTTGTATAGATACGATACCTATTCTGATAATTCTTGAATGCAATGAATCTTTTCTCCATTGAAAGCTGCCATTGATCAGAGATATATTTTAACTAGTGTTCTCCCCACTTTACAGAAATTTGCCAAAAAGTAACATTTTTATGTCTAAATCCATGGTATTAAACGCTTTCAACCATCTGACAATGGACAAAAATTGCATTTTAATTACCTCAATTCATGAACACACTCTTATGACACTAACAACAAAAGCGTGGGAACATGACGACAGCATCGAACCTGTCCTTACTACAAAAATAAACTTGTCCACTACTTTGTCCTTAACCTTGTACACCTAATTAGTTTACAGTAGACGCCCAGTGGAAGTAGAAGTGCTTTTTTTTTTTTTTCAATCGGGAAAACAGCAGAGGCCTTGCGCAAGCTCGTTTCCGGCCTGGAGGGGCAATGCACAAGCAAAAGTGGTCCGTGAGAAAATCATGCTGATTACGCCGACTGGCGATCATCATTTCATTGGGGAATAATTGCAGGACTGTACTATCTGTTCCTTACTCAGAAGTGACTCACGCGAGTGTCTTTTTTTTGCAAGAGACATATCTGCTTTTAGCGGCAATTAAAGGGTGGCTGTTGATTTCCAGGTTGAATGAGATTTCTGCGAACTGATTGGATGTCTTACTGCTGCTTCTTTTCTTTGATTAAGTCGTCAATATATCATCAAAAAAATTTATAAATATATAAAATCAAGGATGAATAAAATTCGAAATAAATCGTAATAATTTCGAAATAATCTTCCGTATGAATTGGACTTTGGTTTGGCGCTCTATGGTCACTTTTGGAACGCTTTGGGCTAATCAGACCCGGATCTACAGTTTAACGTGGATTCCGAATTGCTAACAAACATCTATGACATTGCCAGGATTGTAGCCTGTGGTACCAAAAGCCAGAGAGCTAGCCAATTGGCCATCAAGCCGCATATTAATTCTATGAAGACGTGCGAAACAAAGAGTGTCCATAGAGTCTTTTCACAATTTCAAAAATTTGGACGCCATTTACGACCAACTGTGATTCGTAGAGATAGTTTTCCAACTAATGCTGTTTTCTGTTTTCAAACAGGGAAATATCATAAAGGAGGGAGAGAAGTTAGGACAGTATTTTCTGTATTAAAGAAAGAATAAGATATGGATATTATTATATATTAGCTCTTCTAATTGGAATGGAACTGTGACTTGTTAAACGTGGCATGAATGTTTGTGAGTGGTTCGGAATCCACCTTAAACTGTAGGTCCCGGTTTAATTAGCCTAAAGTGTGCACAAAATAATGATAATAATAATAATAACCATAGAATGACAAATCAAACCTTTCATAATGGTAGATTTGAAGAACGTTCGTTCTTAAATAAGTTCTCCTATGTTGATGGCCAGCTCGGAGTATAAATCCTCTTTCAAGAGATGGTCCAGACAATATACGGTGGCTGCAACAGTTGGGCAATCAAAGACAGGATGAGTAGTAAGCTCGACATCAGGGCAATTGAAACATTTTTGGTAATTTTTAACGCCATCAGCAGAAATCTTAATTTAAATAGCATACTTATTATTATCCGCTATTCGAGAGATATTTATTTATTATTATTATTATTATTTCCTTATCCCACTTGGTAGACAACAACATCAAGACCAAGTCCGTGAACCTGTGTGATCTCATGGAAGAAAGGAAATGATGGGCAGCTTCTGTTGTGATGGAGCAACCATAAGAAGTCTGACTCGGGAAGTGTCGCTAAAGGAAGAGGGCAGTACCTTCCAGGAGAACTTTTAGAGGGAACTACCGTGCATTTTGCGTATCGTATGGGAAAAAAACCTAGAAATCTCCTACCAAGTAGTCCGACTCACGAGGCAAGACGTTGAACATCATAAGCGTTATCGAGGCTCCTCGTTTTTTAAACTGTGTCTACAACAAAGCCGCCAGTAGTTTGAACCTAATGCTCACCAGCGGCGAGCTTTGCCAATGAGCCACGAGTCGGTACGAGAGGCATAATTAATCAATAATATAATTTGTCATGAAATTGATATGGTTGTTTCCTAAGAATAAATAACATAAAAATGAAAGATATGTTATTATAAAAATGATATATATTATAAGATATATGAAAAACAGACATAAATTTGAAATAGACGGTTATTTCATACAGCACTTTTATTCAATAGATATTAAACATAAAATATTTTATTATTATTAAGTTTTATTAACTGGAAAAATGTCATTTTAGAACACAACAAATTCGCACTGTAACAAAACATATTATTTTATAAGAACAATTGTATAACAATTAAAATATACAATATAGCATGGTATAAGACACGATCGATCATTAAGAATAAAAGTGTCGCCTGTAATTGCATAGTGTTTTAAACTGAAATAAAACCCCATCGGTTTTCCCGACCAATCACATTCGTTGTTGTGACACAATAGGTGACTTTCCTTTCACTAGCCGGTAGGACAAAAGCATTCTGATTCCACGTTCCAAAATAAACCTCCCATTACTGCATCGCCTTTTATTTCGGACGCTATTAAAAAAACCATGGGCAGCACAGATCTTGGCGTGAGATCATCTCGGAGATTAGAATCTCTTTTATCTCATCTCCATCTCAGATTTACTCAGATTCAGCGACTGTGAACTAAAAAAAAAACGTGTTAAATAAGACGCAGAAGGAATCATTTTTATCATTCTTCCGTTTCATTGTTGGAATACGCATTGCGAATCCAACCGTTCTATTTGACTTTTTTTTTCATTATTGTTTTGTTCTGGAAGTGTCATGGCGGATGATCATTGCGTGACGCCATTTTTTTTACCGAATTTTGATTGGAGCATCGTTTTTTGGCGGGAATCAGTTGTTCTCCGTGGAATATCTCTGTAGGTTTTTAGTATTTGAATGGTAGTTTTATTATTATTTTGATAATATATTTATATTATTAAATTATTAATATTTATTATTATTTTATGGTAATTTATTATATTTATAATGATTTTTTTCTATGGCATTTTCTATTATTTTTTATGGTAATTTTATTATTTATTATTATTTTAATATTATTTATTATTTTTATGTTATTAGATTATTATTATTAATTAGTTTCATTATTATTTTAAGGTATAATTATTTTATGGTAGTTTTATTCTTAGTTCTGTTTTTTTTCCGATATTCTGTTTTTTTTTTCTAAGTTTTCTATTATTTTTTATGGTAGTTTTATTATTACTTGAATATTAATTATTTTTTTGTTATTAAATTATTATTATTATTAATTTGTTTTTATTATTATTTTAATATTAATAATTTGTTTATTAAATTATTATTATTAATTAGTTTTATTATTATTTAATATTAATTATTTTTATGTTATTAAATTATTATTATTAATTAGTTTTATTATTATTTTAAGGTATACTATTATTTTATGGTAGTTTTATTCTATGATTCTGTTTTTCTTCCGATATTCTGTTTTTTTATCTGATATTTCTATTATTTTTTATGGTAGTTTTATTATTATTTGAATATTAATTATTTTTATGTTATTAAATTATTATTATTATTAATTTGTTTTATTATTATTTTAATATTAATAATTTGTGTTATTAAATTATTATTATTAATTTGTTTTATTATTATTTAATATTAATTATTTTTATGTTATTAAATTATTATTATTAATTAGTTTTATTATTATTTTAAGGTATACTATTATTTTATGGTAGTTTTATTCTATAGTTCTGTTTTTCTTCCGATATTCTGTTTTTTTTATCTAAGGTATTTCTATTATTTTTTATGGTAGTTTTATTATTACTTGAATATTAATTATTTTTATGTTATTAAATTATTATTATTATTAATTTGTTTTATTATTATTTTAATATTAATAATTTGTGTTATTAAATTATTATTATTAATTTGTTTTATTATTATTTAATATTAATTATTTTTATGTTATTAAATTATTATTATTAATTAGTTTTATTATTATTTTAAGGTATACTATTATTTTATGGTAGTTTTATTCTATGATTCTGTTTTTCTTCCGATATTCTGTTTTTTTATCTGAGGTATTTCTATTATTTTTTATGGTAGTTTTATTATTATTTGAATATTAATTATTTTTATGTTATTAAATTATTATTATTATTAATTTGTTTTATTATTATTTTAATATTAATAATTTGTGTTATTAAATTATTATTATTAATTTGTTTTTATTATTATTTAATATTAATTATTTTTATGTTATTAAATTATTATTATTAATTAGTTTTATTATTATTTTAAGGTATACTATTATTTTATGGTAGTTTTATTCTATGATTCTGTTTTTCTTCCGATATTCTGTTTTTTTATCTGAGGTATTTCTATTATTTTTTATGGTAGTTTTATTATTATTTGAATATTAATTATTTTTATGTTATTAAATTATTATTATTATTAATTTGTTTTATTATTATTTTAATATTAATAATTTGTGTTATTAAATTATTATTATTAATTTGTTTTATTATTATTTAATATTAATTATTTTTATGTTATTAAATTATTATTATTAATTAGTTTTATTATTATTTTAAGTTATACTATTATTTTATGGCGGTTTTATTATTATTATTTTATTCTCTTTTTTTAAACTTCATTATAGTAGTATGTATGAATTCTAACTCTATAACATTGATTTATAAAATTTATTTTAAGATCAATATATTTAATTTATTTTTGTTTTAAAACATTTTACATTTGTTACTACCTCTTACAACTACCGTACTTACATGATTACGAAAACATTGTACTAACTATTTGGAATTAAAATAAGACTTTAAAAAAACATTTTTCTGTAACAAAATATAATAATTAACTATTATTATGATTTTTTTTATTGGGATTCTTTGGTGAAAAAAATAATATGAAATGCAATTAAGTTGGTTTTTTTCTTAAAGTGAAACTTTTTAAAACTTTTCTGAAAAATGACTGAAATGGAGAGATTAAATCTCATACACTCAGAGAAAGATAAAAAAGAGCTTTCCGTTATCATATTTATAACGATTCCAATTTTAATAAGAAAAATCTCGCAAATTTAAGAGCATATGACTGTGTACGTGAATAATTAAACGCCGTATCAATAATTGTTCATGTTTATATGATAGTTTTTACTTTTTATAAAGATATCGAAACCCTTTTGTAGATTTTGAAGGTCATACTATATTTATAGAATTAATGTTTAAAAGTAAAAACTGATTTATTTGAAAAAAATCCGAATTTGCAATTCATCGTTATTTAAAAAAGGTAATTGAATTAAGCTATTTCTTTCCTATGTATTTATACGGTCTGATGGTCTATTGGCTAGCGCTCTGGCCTTTTGTACTTCAGGTTCGAATCCTGGCGGTGGAAAGGATGTTTATAAATTGTTCGGAATCCACGTTAAACTGTAGGTCCTGGTCTAATTAGCCTAAACTGCGCACTAATTGACCGTAGATCGACAAACCAAACTGTGTTATTAAAGCAACGACGTAAAATTAAACTAATTTGTTTAATGTTTTCCAAAAAAAGTAGTTCACTTCCTCTGTATAACCATTTTAAATTGTAAGGGATAGCAAACCTTGATGAATGACACTAACATTTGTAATGTGTTTTATCGTTTCTTTCTTTTTCATTGAAAAGAGTCGCATTCAGTAGAACCTCTGTAAGTCGAACTTCAACGGAGACGCCAAATAATTCGAGTTATAGAGTTTTGGACTTATGGAGAATTTCGACTTCCGCGGATTTTGTAAGCAAATATTCGACTTGTAGAGTTTTATATTCTTTTTAACTTATTTTGAGTTAGATGGTAAAATAAATAAAAACTTAATTTACGGAGGTAATAAACATGTTTATTTGCAACTTAAAAGTTATATTCTGTACTACAATAAAAAAATCAAAATAATTCCGAAATAATTTCAAATGATGGAGTTGTAAAGGTTGTAAAATCAAACATTGCTAAGGTTCGAGATACAGAGGTCCAATTTTTTTTTTTTTTACGGAGAGAAAATACATTGGCTTTGGGGATCGACTTTATTTCGACATATAGAGGGTTGAAATTTCGAGTCATGGAGGTTTTGGGGCTTGAAGGGAAGGGAACAAAATTTTTTCCAGTTATCGAGGTTCTCCTGTATTTTGAAAAAAGTAGGATATTTGCAGTTTGTGTTTAAGAAACCTATGTTTAAAAAAAGACATAACTAAAAAAAGTCCCAGTACCGATTTATAGAACGCGACCATGAGCCACGAGTTGGCGTGTTTGAGGGTTTGAATCTGCTGGCAACGTCGTTGCAGGTACTGCTTTCAAAAACGAGGAGTCTCGATGGTGATTATGACAAGGTATGCAAAGCGTACCGCATAGATAATCAAGCTGTCTTGGTGGGAGTTTTCAGGATTTTTTCTCACACGCCACGAAAATGGACAATTTCTTTTAAAAATCCTTATATATATTTATTATTGATATAACTTTAAAAAAAAAAAACCCCGCAGATTAGTATTTGAAACAATAAAGGCACGTTTAGGGCTTGATGGTCTCAGTGATTATTGCTCAGTTCCACAGGTTTCAGGTTCGAGGAGTCCTGCCGGTGCCATGGATGATCGTAATTGTTTTTTTATCCACTTTAAACCTTAGGTCCTGGTTTAATATGACTACAACTCTATCTCGTAAAAAGAAAACATCTCAAGTTTTGGAATGTGTCAGTAGGCAGTAGCCTTGGGCCTTCATGGGGCTGTTGTGCTATTGAAAAAGAAAGGCACATTTCTTTACAGATTTTTACTAAAAGCACGACCTTTCAATCGTTTCTTAAGTTTATGCTTATAAACGTTAGATATTTTATAAAAGAGCATCAATATTTATACAGTTTTTAACCATATGTTTATTCATATTTATTGATATAAGAGGTTAAAGCAAGAGCAAACTTATTTTTAGGTTGAGGGGACGGGAATAAGCAAGATAACAAATGTAAAAACATTAGATCTGGATGTTGGAATATTCTGTATAAAAAGGCAAGCTGCTTCATGCACCTAAGTTGGATTAACATTAAATGCTAAGATTGCAAGGTGCAGAACGTCTACCAATCAGAAACCTGAATGGGAAAGTAAACAGGTTTCTGATTGGTTGACATTCTGCACCGTGTGTTCTTAGTATCTAGTGGAAATCAATCTGATTTTGGTGGATGATTGGTTTGCAATGGTTTCTATAGGGAATATTGGAGAAAAAGAATTAATATAACATCAAAAATACTTTCTTGGTAAAGAATTTGTTGTTACCATTTTTTTGTTGTGAATAAACCATAAATCAATTGGAGATATTGTTTATATTTTAAAAAGTTTAATGGATGACATAGAAATTTGTATAATATGACTAGAATTTTGAATAAGTTTTCTAGCAATTAGTAATTTTGTTAAGTAAATAATGTGTTTCAACACTTATTCAGTAAAATAGAAATGTAATGATATTGAAAGACTGAACATATATCATAATTAGCAAAAATTAATTTACAAATGAAAAGATGGTTAGAAAAATTATGTTATGAAGAGGGTATAATAATGAAAAATACATAAAAAAAATTGCTTGGATTGGAATAAAAAACATATTGTGCGGAAAAAAATTGTAAAGAACAGAGATATTTTCATTAAAATTTATATTTAAAGTTGTTTATTGGTTTTTATTTGTCATGGAAACTTTTTAATATATTTTTTTCCATTCTCTGAAGTATGCCAACTGAATAACGAATGAAGCCATGATCGCCAATTTGGCGGTTGCAACGTTAGAAAGTTTTTTGCATACTGAGGCCAACATAATAATTGCAAATCGACACATGCGTCATACGATACGACAGCATATGTGTATTTATAATACGCATCCGCTGTCGTATTGTATGACACGTAAAGCTTTCAATTACTGCGGTATTTCCCGTGGGTAAAAAATTCAGTGTTCAGAGATTTGATTATGTCTGGCTGATCTCCTCAAATATTGACTTGAATTTGAGGATCTTGTAGAATAAAACAATTATACTTCAGAGGAATTTATCGAACCTAGTAGATATTTTCGATTGAACCAGAAAGTAGTTCAATCTAATTGATAGGTCTATTACTTTTGAGAATTGTACCTGGAATGGCCTGGTGGTTAGAAGAAATTAGCGATCAAAGTTAGAAATCCGAGAAATAAGTAAAATCGAAAATTCACGAGTCTATATTTGAGATAGGTACCAAAAATCTATGTGGAAAGTCTCTACAATGGATTTGAAACTAATGGTGTGATGTATACACGCTAGGGTATTAGCTTAATATTGTAATGAGATTAATATGGCAGGTCGCCCCTGGTGCACTTTGGGTCATGCTAAATCAACTACGTAACTGGTGTATTATTCAGTGCTTAATGGTAATATGAGCAGCTGGGGACATTGTTGTAGACACTGTTTCGAAAACGAGGAGAGACTCGATGGCGTTTAGGATGTTCAGCATCCTGCCGCGTGAGTCTGACCCTTTGGTGGGGGTTTTCCAGGTTTTCTCCCATACAATACACAAATACAGGGATATTTCTCCCTAAAAGTCCTCTCGGAAGATCCTCCTTCTTCAGAGTCACTGAGCTAAGTCAGACTCCTACCTACGGGTGCTCCATAACAACAGAAGCTGTCCTTCCTTCCATGAGGGATACAACAACAACAACTGATATAGTAATGGAGAATAACTTCATATTAGATTAATAAAAGAAACAAATAAAACTTTATCAGAAGATTAATAGTCAGGAAGGGCTTTCCTATTTTTAAAGGAGAATTTTTATCAGGAGTAATTTCCTATTTTTTATTCCTATTTTTAAGAATAAACGTTCAATTAATTTTTAAAAACAGTTATCTTTAAAAAAAAAATGAGAAATTGGTATAAATTATTCGGAACAATTTATCAATACTTTATGAACCGGAATAAATTATTTGCGACATTTTAACTTTCCAGTTAGAAATGAGGTTACGTAATGAGAAATACGTAAATTCATTTTCTGTAAATAAATTTATCAACAATAACATACTTTTCTTTATTTTTGTGCATGTATATTCAAAACAAATGAAATTTATTTTGAATAAATCTATCTCTTTTAATTCGATTTCCTGAATCGTATCGATCATCGAATGATTTATTTGATTGTTTAGCATGGTGATTACATCTTAATCTGCTAAAAAGAAGGAACAACCTTGCATAATTTATGCAAACTGTAACAAGATATTTCAACTGGATTACACAGATGAGTGTAAGATCAACTATTTTTCGCTTTAAGCGTTATTGCTGGCATGAGTTCCAAATATGAACATTAGAAGCGAAACTAGAATTCCTATCTGAAACATTTACAAGAAGTAGCCCTATTTCGTAGAACTATTTTGAACAAGAAGTAGAACTATTTTGTTTATTCCTTTCGATGTTTCATTTACTAATCAATAACTCCATATAAAATAGCACCATAATTAAATCTAGTATATTCCATAACAAATATCAGTTTGATTTAACCTTAAAAAAATACTTATTTCTTATAAAAACAAAGCTTATTTAACAAATGTTCTTTTTTTTCCCCCCTTTATCCCACTTGGTAGACCAAGTCCATGAACCCTTGTGGTCTCATGGAAGGACGAAAGAGAGGGACAGCCTCTGTTGTGATGGAACACCCGTAGGTAGATGTCTGACTTGGCTCCGTGACGCTAGATTTGGTTTGGTTTGTCGCTCTACACTCATTTTGTGCATACTTTGGGCTAAACAGACCGGGACATACAGTTTAACGTGAATTCCGAACCACTCACAAACATCCATGCCACCGCCATGATTCGAGCCTGAAGCCTAGGATACCAAAGGACAGAGTGCTAGCTGCTTGGCCACCAGGCTGCCCGTGTCGCTAGGATGGCAGTGCCTTCCGGGTGGATCTATAGAGACAACTACCCTACATTTGCATACAGTATGGAAGTAAACCCGGAAAACTCCCATTAGGTAGTGCGACTTACAAAGCAAGATCTGAACATCACAAACGCTATCAAATCTCCTCGTTATTTGAAACACTGTCCATAACAAAGCCGAGCGAATTGAACCTCCCCCCTAATGCGCCTTGCCACTGAGCCACGAATCGGGCAATTAACAAATGTAAATAATATAAATAAGTTTTTTTTTTCAAGGATTTCGCAAATTAAATTATCCCATATATTAATATAATACCATTCATTTTCATTTGGTAATCTTCAGATTTGCGAGGATTTGTGAATATTTCTAAATTAAGGAAAAATTATTAATATAGCAGATGCATTATCGTGAACTAAATGTGAAAGTCGTGAAAACTAATAAGTAGCTATGTGTTAAACTAATCATGAAAACTAAGTGTTTGAAATATGAAGATGTGCATTTAAATAAATTAAAAAATATATTAATAATTTTTTATCAAACTGACTGATTGATATATTTTTTAAATATAATATTATGATATATATGGTTTCAAGACAAAACTATACATATGTCTAAATATATAACATATTTTTTTAAAAAGTTCTTCTTTAAAATTTAAACATTTTGTTTAACTAATTTATTTAAATATTCTAATAATTATTTTATTTAATGAAATAATTATTGTAAAAGATGTTATTAATTAAATTAATTATTAATTTTAATAATTAATTTTATTGTAAAAAGTTGGGTTTTTTTTTTGTCCATTATGTTTCATCTTTGGAATTTATTAATATATTTATCAATGAAACACGAATAACCTATGTATTATTCATGATATTCTGTCAGTTACACACGCTGCAAGTTGTAAGTATATAAATCAATTAATCATTTATGTATTTAATAAGTTCTCAAAAGTCATTAACCTTCCACTACGGAAAACCTAACCGCAAAATGCTATTTTAGGCCTTAAAGAAGAGCATCAATGAATTCCGTGTTGGTAAACCTTCTTAAAACTCATCATCGGAACAGAATGCCATAAATTGCCGAGCAGAATCGTCTTCCCAAACTAACCGCAAATCAAGAAGAAAAAAATTATAACTTCAAGAGCTAAAAAACAAAAGAAAAACTCAGAAAAACCCATTCTTTATTGTACATTTCCGCAGTCTAATACTGAAAATCACCTCCATACTACTGTGTCCAAAAAGTCAGACCAATTTTCAATTTAAAATTCCCGGGGCTTATGGAATTTCAGTTTTTATTTCCTCTCTTTTTTAGGTTGTTGGCACTGTCGTTGACATCTGTGTGAAATTTGACGTCAAAATATTCATTGGTGTTTGAGACACGCTTGGCTTTATATGAGACGCTAAAACTGATTCCGGAGATTTTTGAAATGTCTGAATTCATTGAGCAAAGAACTTGCATTAAATTTTGTTTGCGCAAACGTATAAAATGTTGCAGATGGCATTCGGTGAGCATTCCTATATCGGAAAGAAATGTTTAGAAGGGATATAAACAGTTCAAAGAAGGCAGAGAACGCAAAGGGCAAACAAAAGAGACAAAGACAAGACAAGAGACAAAAGAAACAAACCAAAAGACAAAGGGCCCTCTGGTAAACCACCACCCTCAAGCTACGAAGCTCACGTCTAAAAAATTAAAGATTCGGTGCTTGAAAACCGTCGATTTACAATTAGAGACCTTGCTGATGATGTTGGAATTCCAAAAGAACGATCAATTCCATTTTGAGCTCCAACGCGCCAAATGTCGATTGGTACCGAAAACACTGAATGTGCCAGCTCCCACTGCATTGATTCTTCGTGACTCTTTCGCTAACAATGAAACCCATATCATTCCACAACCACCGTATTCACACCGTGCGACTTCTGGCTAATCCCTAAACTCAAAAGACCACTCCGGGGACACCGTTTTGAGTCGAATGACAAGATTCAACGTGAATCGGCGCTCGCTTTGAAGGCCAACCGATGCCTGCCGATGACTTTTTAGCATACGTTGAGGATTGGAAAAAACATTATCATAAGTGCGTTATGTCCAGAGGGGATTACTTTGAAGGCGATGAAATAAATTTGGAAGAATAAATAAAGAGTTTTTGAAAAAATAAAATAATAATTGATCTTACTTTTTGGGCACAGTAGTAAATTACACCTCGGCATTGAATGAGAAATGTCACTGTATTTAATGTATTGGATTATTTGAAGTCTAGAAATGCTATTGGTAAGATTTTGATGGAATTAATTTTCAATCCATTTATGAAAGTTGCTTTGTAATATCAATGCATTTAAAAGAACGTTATTAATATAAAATTTTATAAAAAAAAAAATTAGGGATTACTTTGAAGGCAATGAAATAAGTTTGAAAGAATAAATAAAGAGTTTTTGAAAAAAACATAATTGGTCTTACTTTTTGGGCACAGTAAAAAAACAAAACAAAAAAAGCCCGATTCAGAAAAACCCATCCCTTTATTGTACATTTCCGCAGTTCTAATACTGAAAATCACCTCAAAAACCAACCTTTATCTTTCTCTCTCTCTTCAAAGACAGCCAGCTCTGCGGTTTCGGGTCAAGTTTTCAAAACAGGGTTCACCTCTCCGCGATTCCCGCGCACTTGGAGGTCAAAGTATTCTGTGGTCATGTCACCATAATGCCTCATCCATTGTGAAAGATTCCGGCGTCCGTGGAAGAAAGGGGGCTCCTTACACGCACGGCATGGCTCCTTTTGTATCCAGATATATCTCCACTCCGCGGGGATTATGAGCCAACCATCCTTTGAGGACATGGCTGCATCAAGTGAGTCATTAGTAAGATGCAGCACACTCTCCGACACAGAACAAGTTGTCGCTGGAAAGTGCACATGCAAATGGGACTACTACTACTACTACTACTACTGTGGTGGAAACCGTGGGAATATGGGGACAACTTGAAGTGTTATTCTGTATGAGGGATTGGGAAGATGTTCACATATAAAAATCGTTTTCTTTTCTTTCTTTTTTTTTTATTCTTTGATGTAAATAGTGTTTAATATTTATTTATTTATTCTTCTTCTTTCTTTTTTGTTCTTCCTTTAGGATCACTTGTGTGGCGGTGTCTTTAACCGATACATACATATATATATATGTTGAAGACGTTTTTTATATGTTGATATATTTGATATGTTTTTTTTTTTTTTTTTTTTTTTTTTTTTTTTTTTGATGGTTTGTTAAAACTAACTTTTGAATCTAAATTTAACTCATTTAACATACAGGCTAATGTAAATAAAACATTTTTTTTTTTTTTTTTTTTGACAGACAAATTCTTTTTCAGACTTTTACAGACAATTTGATCAGAAAAGGGAAATTATTAGTTATCAGATTTAAATTTAAAAAAAGGGACGAAATGCCCATCATCATCAGTGGCGCAACAGCCCTATAGTGGACCAAGGCCGTCTGCCTACTGCAAATTTTGAAACAGGAGATGTTTTCTTTTTACGGGGTAGGGTTGTCAGCCCTACGCCCAACTCTCTATGGTCATATCAGACCGGTGACCGCTCATATCAGACCGGGGAGACTGGATATCAGACATTATGGTTTAAAGTGGATTTCGAACCACTACAAATAATCATGGCACCGGTTAATCGGACTCGAACCCGATACCTGTGGCACCGAATACCAGAGCGCTAGTCACACTGCCATTAGGCCCCATTTTTGTTGTTATTATTTATTTATTTTTATTTTTTGCTATGCTTTTTTTTTCGCAATGTTATGTATTATAACAATTAAATTAATTGTTCTTATTTAATTAATTAATTCTCTTTGAAACTTTTTTATAAATTTTTTAAAACGCAATGATAATTTTTTTTTTTTTTTTTTTAATTTTTATTACATCTTTGCTTAAAAATAAAAAATAAAATAAAAACAGCTTCACATCACGACTTTGTGTATTGTTCCAGCTTCATATGACCGTATGCTTTATGTGTGACTGTTTCATACGTAGCTCAGGTTGATGATCATCACAACAGATGGTTTTTATGGAAGGAAAAGAGCAGCAGCAGAAGTTTGACAATGAATAGAGGTATATTTATGTATATATATATAAAAAAAGGGAAATCAACATGATTTGTGAGCTTTCCTCCGGTACGTTGACAAAAAAATTGTGCCATCAATCTAAATCCAAATGACACTCCACAACAATGGATGAATCCGTTCCTCGCATGAAATAAGGGTAGGGGGAAAAGATATAGAGAGAGGTAACCAACGTTCACCATCTTTGTTACATAAAATAAAGTCTACAATACAGCAGTTCTGAAAAAAAAAATAAAAAATAAATCTTCGTTACGTACAGAATAAGCACTTTAGCTGACATATAATCTTGTACAAAAAAATGAAATACTTTTTATTCGCCCATTCAAGTTCAAATACATTTTTTTTTTTTTTTTAACTTGCAGTGGAGGACACTTGATGTTAATACAGTTTTTTCAAATATTAATTCAGTAATTAAATTTAATTAACTAATTTTAATTTTTTTCAATTCCTTCTATTAGCTCACACTCTCCCTATATATATCTTGTTCAAATTTTCAATCGTTAATAAAATACTTTTTGTTCATCCACTCAAGTTCAAATACATTTTTTTAAACTTGTAGTTGATGAAACATTTGATGTTAATGCAGTTTTTTCAAATATTAATTCATCAATTAAATTAAATTAATTAATTTTAGTTTTTTTAGATTTAAGTTGCATGTATCTGCCAATAGATGGCGCCAGATGTAAGAGGAAAATTTCAACTTTATTATTAAAGGAGTTTCTGCAATAGAGTGAAAAAACGTAGAAATTGACTTAAAATTTTTTTTTATATTACTTGTTTATTAAATCAAGAAAATAAATATAATATACATATTCACAATGTCTGCGTATTAACCTAAACTTTTGTTACTCAGATTATTACATTGGAGTGTTAGAAAGGGTTTTTTTAAATTTTCCGCTTTGTTTAAAAGAAACGTAAAGTTTTATTAGTATTGTGCTTTTATGTAATGTTTTGCTACAGTAAAAAAATTCAGAAGTGTCCCTACTTTTTTTAATTTTTTTTATTTTATTTTTTTTTTTTTTATTCCATCTCGTTATGATAGATTTTTAAATTTTTAATTCTTTTAGATTTTTGAGAAAAATTTTCTTTGTACAGTAAAAGGTTTGGAATTGCGAAACTTTTTTTTTACAAATTGTGATCTATTTAAAATTTTGAAATGAACGAGGAGTTGTTTGAAAGAGTAAAGCCAATACTTTAAAACAGTTTTGAGTAAAATCAATTGAAAGTGAATGCAAAATGAATTGAATGAAACCTTGAGACATTGGCTTTCAAAATATTTGGGGTATTAGTTCACAAACTTTTTTCAAAATCTTAATGTTAAGGGATGGAAAATGCTTTTAAATTTTTTTAAAAAATAATTTTAAGTTAATTTATTATGATATAACAATAAAACATTTTTTAACTAAATCAGAGAGAAGTGTCTAAATAAGCTCACATCATTGCATTATTTTTTTTTTAAATATCTAATGGAAATCAAAATGATGCACTAAAGTCAAATAAGACTGCTTACTATCCTAGTATGACATCATACTAAAACGATGAATGGAGGTACGGCGTCACTTCCTGGGATAGTACCCAGGTATGAATGAAAGAAATGGTGCCTCTTTGGCGACCTCAACAAAAACTGGCTCAAAAAAGGGGCAGATCAGTATTTACTTGCACATCGAATTGAAATATATCACATCCAATAGTAACGTACTCTCTTACCTATCAGTAGTGTACTAAAATGGTTAGATAATCAGTTGAATTGGTCAATTTAAACATATCTTCCCCTGCTCCGGTATCCTTTCAAAGATGACTCATCTCTTTGAATTCTACTATTTACCAACCAGCTAGTACTATAGGACGCACCTTGATAAACCTGTCTGACGCCACTTTTTACAGATAATGTCTAGGTATATCAAATGACAGTTGTCCTTAGAAGGATGATATATTGTAAAAGTATTTTATCATTTCTATTTTAGAGGAGCGTTTGTTGTATAGTTCTTTGTATTTCCGAATTACAGGTAATTGGTTCTAGACTCGATGGACCCAAAAAATCCGTAGGACCCAAAATGTCCTTCCGTTGGCTTCGAGGATGATGGAAGGAAGGGGCGAATCCCCCCTCCTTTCCCCCCCCCAGAAGTCATCCTTGGGGTTGTTGTGCCACCATAATTTTGATCGAACTTCACCTATATCATTCCCAAAATTATAAAAGTGGGTTTCTACATATTACATATATGTTGTAGAACGCCAGCCCTTCAAAATATTTAATCTCCCACTCACTAAGACTTGACAGTGACTTGAGATATTAATATATGGTATAAATCCATCTTAAATAAGCACCTCAGCTTTGAGTTCAGTGCTGTGGTGTGGTATACTAGCAATATAGCCAAGGATAAGAAAAATCTATGTTCCAAAAGTCATCCTTTGTCAAACCCGAGGTTTAGTTTGTCGCTTCTATTTTTACATACTTTAAGCTAATTAGACCGGGACCTACAGTTTAACATGGATTCCGAACCATTAATAAACATCCATGCCGCAGCCAGGATTCGAACCTGAAGCTTATAGCTCCAAAGGTCAGAGCGATAGACACTTGGCCATCAAGCCACTGTCAAATTCGAGGAGGGTGTAGATCTCCGAAATGGATGGGATATTTTTTCGCATTAGAGGAAATGAATAATTTTTAATGAAAAGTAGAAACATCATCGGTTTTTTTTTTATTGCCTTGATATAACTTTACACAATTACAATTTTATAATTAAAACTAGACGGTTGCAATGTATATACTCTTTTAGGAAAATATAGCTTTCATGGTTAACATGTTCACCCCATAAACTTTAGTGTTTCTCATATTAAATAATAGCAGAGATTCAAAGTACTGGGCATCTAAACGCACGGGGGAGAGAAGTTACCTGTCTGCTAAGCAAACAGAAGATAACAGTAGTAGTAGTTCCCAAGATCTCCCCCACGGGTCACGTCTCAAGGTCACATTCAAACCACCCCTCCAGTTCCCCCGTTTGACAAGTGACAAACGAAAACGAAATTGTCGTCTGTAGAAAGTGAAAGAGAAATTTCGAGGTAGACTTTCTTTTTGATGTGAATTAAATTAGGAAAAAATAGATTTTTTTGTGTTTATTAGTAAAAATAAAATTTCTAAGTAGTTTCGATATAAATATCAGTGAATGTTATCGTATATAAACGTATAGTAATGCACTTTTTTTTTTAATGTACAGTTGAAACTCTTTAAGTAAAACCTCGATAAATCGAAGACCTCCAAAACTCGAAAATTTTTTTTGTTCCCTTCCCTTCAAGCTCCAAAACCTCCATTACTCGAAATTTCATCCCTCTATAAGTCGAAATAATGAGTCAATCCCCACAAGCCATTTTCATATATATTTTCCCTCGGTAACTCGAAAAAAAAATTGGACCTCTGTATCTCGAACATTAGCAATGTTTGATTTAACAACCTTTACAACTCGATCATTTGAAATGATTTCGGAATTATTTTGATTTTTTATTGTAGTACATAATATAACTTATAAGTTGCAAATAAACATGTTTATTACCTCTGTAACTTGAATTTTTATTTATTTTACCTCTCTAACTGAAAATAAGTTAGAAAGAATCTAAACCTCTGCAAGTCGAATATTTCCTTACAAAATCCGCAAGTCGAAATCCTCCATAAGTCGAAAACTCTATAACTTGAATTATTTGACGTCTCCCTTGAAGTTCGAATTACAGAGGTTCTACTGTATATATATTAGTATAAAATAGTTAACGTCAAAATGGATGTTTATATTCTAAACACCGTAACAGTAACGAAATCCTTTAAAACTTTTTTTAAAATAACAACAGTCTTGATTAATACTTTTAACACGTTTGAAATTATAAATTCATGAATTGAGTTGAAAGAATGAATAATTAGTTCCTGCAACTATTTAAACCACTGATACAATCAGAAAATCAACCTGTAAGACCTGATAGAGTGTTAAGAAATTCTTAATAGAATAAATACAAATAACAGTAGTTAACTAGGTTAACAGATACCATAGATATAACATCAATAACAGATACAAATACGACTGATAACAGATACGACTCAGACATGGTAATTCAATTATAAAAAGGCATTTTTTTTTCTGTGTCATTATCGAAAGCAGTTAGAACCAGCGAAGAATTAGATTCAAGTTCAATCCTCACAATTTATTCTGCATTTTTAATATAGGAAATAATTTTTAATGAACAAAATGTTTCAGATTTTCTATAAAACTACAGTAAGATTATAGCTTTAGACAAAATTTAAGAAGAAGTTGCTTGTTAAAATTGAAATGTTTTTTAACTATACTTGATGTCCGAGAACATGAAAATTGAGATAAACATAAATAAAAGGATGTATTTTTTTAATGAAGATAAATAAAAAAAATAGATAAATAAAAAGAAAAAAAAAATTTCACAAGCAGATAATTATAGCAATTTATTATAAACAAAAATATATATTGTTAGAGCATTTTTATTTTAAAATTAATTTTAGCGAGCTAGTCATAAAAACACCACTAAAAAGGGAAAGATAAACAAAAATTTTCATCATCCTAAAATAAATCCATTATTAACAGAATAAAACCAAATAAAGCAATTCAATTAATTCAAAAAATAGGAGAAAAAAACAATTCAAGCATGAAGTATACTCAATTATTGTTATCTTCGTATGAAAATATTAAGCGAATTAATTCTTCATCATTTATAACTTTCTATTCTACTGCTTTATTCCTTTTTTCAAAAAGCATAACGAGTTTTTCAATTTGTTCTTGAAAAATTATCCCGTCATCAGATTTTGGGTTTCTATGACATCAAATAAATTTATTATCCATTCATTAATAAAATATAAAAATATCCAAACAAATAGGTGAATCATTAGCGAAAAAAATTTATTTATCATGATATTCTGATAACCAAATTCATCAAATATAATTATTCATTGCCAAAATCAAAAAGAACAAAACTCGCAGAAATAGATAAATAAAAAGTACAATAGCGAACCAAACTTTTCATAAGATAAAACAACGATTTATTCTTATCCTTTTGTGAAAAAGTAATTTATACTCACATTAATTATTTCTATCACACAGAACTAACTGTTCGTAACTAACTACTAAACGATTCATTAACTACTAGAACGAACGTGCATTAACCGAATCCAAAAAGAACAAGGACGAACGAAAACTCGGCGAAATAGATAAAAAAAAGAAAAAAACAGACTCAAACCAAACCAGAAAGACTAAACAAAACCAGATAAAATAAAGATTCAATGGCCCAAAAATACACAAAACTATTTTAATCAGTTATTGGAAAATAATTAATTCCAAATAAATTAATTAAATTCCAAAATAATTAATTAACATTCAGATTTTCGTATCACAGAATTAAGTTAAACGTTCATTAACAGAATCGTAAAATAACAACCGCAAAAAATAAAATAAAATCAAACTTTTAATAAGAAAAATAAGATTCCAAGACCACGTTATTTTAACAGTTACAGAAAAAAAAAATAATAATATTCTGATTTTTAGTTCCATCACGTAGAATTAACTGTTAAACGTTCATTAACAGAATCGAAAAACAAGAATGAATCAAAAATCCGCAGAATGTAAAATCAAACCGTTTTTAATAAGAAATAAACAACGATTCAAAAGTCAACAACACATTATTTAAATCAGTTAGAGAAAATTTTTTTATTATCACATTTTGATTTTTAGTTCCATCGCACAGAATTAAGTTAAACGTTCATTAAAAGAATCAGAAAAGAATAAGAACGAATCAAAAATCCGCAGAAAGCAAATTCAAACCAAACTTTTAATAAAAAATAAACAGCGATTCAAATGCCAAGAATACGTATTAATCAGTTAGAGAAAAAAATAATTAATAATACACTCTGATGTTCATTTCCATCACACAGAAACTAACTGTTAAATGTTCATTAACAGAATCCAAAAAACGAACAAGAACGAATCGAAAATTCGCAGAAAGCCAAATCGAACTTTATTTTAATCATTTAATCAGTTAGAGAAAAAAGTAATTAATAATCACATTTTGATTTTCAATTCCTTCATACAGAATTAACTATTAAACGTTCATTAAAAGAATCGAAAAAGAACAAGAAAGAATCGAAAATCCACAGCAAGCAAAATCAAACCAAACTTTAAATAAGAAATAAACAACGATTCAAATGCCAAGAACACATCTTAATCAGTCAGAGAAAAAAATAACTAATAACCACATTCTGATCCATAACATTCAGTTCCATCGCACAGAAAACTGTTAAACGTTCATTAACAGAATCCGAAAAAAAAGAACAAGAACGAATCGAAAACCCGCAGAAAGAGATAAACAGAACGAACAACAACAAACCAAAAAGGAAACGGACCCTATTCACCCCACAGGTTCCCTCATTGTTGCAACCTCCTAAAACGAAAGAACCGCCTCCAGGCAGGTCAGCTAGCAACTTCCTGTCTCGACGAGATTCGGCCAGGACCACCATTCTCACTCAGTTCAAAGCTTGTCTCGTTCCAAACCAGCTGCGTTCGCTGTCTGCTGCTCCGTGTTCGTTCTTTTTTGACTGCTGGGATTGTTGGGCCGCTCGAGTTAGAAAACTTTTCTTCCAAAAGAACTGTTGTGTTTGTTGGATTTTGGTGGAGTGTTGAGATTGTTTGCTGGTAAGTGCATGCTTTATTAAGCTATTTATTAGTAAATCTACAGTTTTAAATTATTGGTATGTTTGGATAAATTTTTAAATACTTTTGACAAAAATTAGCTAAAAGCGTGAATTTGGAATTGATTTTCTTCTTCTTTTTTTCTGTTTACTATTATGTTAAGAATGACATGTAATTATTTAAGAGAATGCTTAATTTGAGAACTGTGTAATTAAAATTCCGTTTTAATGTGTAAAATTTTAAAAATATTTTGAGGTTGAAAAGTTTTAAGACTATTTTTTTTTTCTTTTAATAAATGATTTAGTTTTGAATAGCAACCAACAAATTTATAAGAAAATAAACTTTATTTTAAATAAAATCTTTATTTCATGAAAAATTTTAATTTTTACATACGGATAAAAAAAAAAAAATCATTTTCATATATCAAAATTTTTGAAGTTTAGAAACCAAACTTTCGATAATGTATTTGATTAAAAATATAATTTTTTAAAAATTTTCTGCAAATTTGAGCGTCAACTATATTAAGTAACTAAGAAATAATTTTTTTAAAATGAATTTCGTTATAATTTTAAATTTTATGCTATCACAAAATTCAACTCAAATTGCTCTATTGGTATTTTATATGATAATTTAATGCATAACAACACTGTTGAAAACTTAAATTTGCAATTTTCAGTTTACAATAAAGCCCAAGATTTCAAATATATATAAAATAGTAACTTATAAATAGGTTTCAAAAAATCTACATTGCATTCACTCTAAGGTAAATGCATTTTATTAAGTTGAAAATTCATACATTTGGATTCGAAGCAATGCTTGTTTCTATTATAATATATTGCTGATAGCAGAATGGTTCGTGCGATATTATGTCTTTATTCTCTATTTTTAGTGTGCTTGTTTTGAAATACGTATATACTTTTTTAACTTCTTTTTTTTATACATATTTGACTTTAAAGAATTTCCAAATATATGAACAAAAAAACACGAACATCGAATGTTATTATACGTGAATGCTAATTTAATCTGCAGCAGATATTTATTGGTTTTGAATACGGTATGTTCGTGTGTTCAATCATAAGTAAGCTTTTTGTTGGTTGGAGTTATTTACTTTTGATATATTTTGATTCATTAAATATCATAGTTCAGTAAGGTTTTTAGCAAATCTTTACGAGATCTCAGATTAGTTAAAATTATTATTATTTTTTATTCTAATGATGGAAAAAAAAAAAAAAATGAAAATTTGAACAGATATAAACGGATTACCTAAATAATGAGATATTGACAAAATTCGATAGAACATTTTCTGTGATATTGCGATTTTAATAAGAATCTTATTTTAGTATAATAAATTCTTTTTTTCTGTACTTTGGAAATTATTGCTAGTTATTTAAAATATTTATTTTGTTAATAGTCATGCTTTTCTTTAATATGTGAACAGATTTACTTAATATATTTTTGATTATTAATGTTTTATGTCCAATTCATGATTGTTGTTAATATTTTATGTTCAACCATTGAATATCTTGTTTGGAACACGTAAAATATTCCATGCAGTCACAATTTTTAAAGAAAAAAATGTTTATGTTTTTCTGTTCACTCAATTATTATAATATATATATAATGGACGGATAAATAATTGTTTGAATCTGTATATCAGAAACATATCGTAGTTTTGACAGAAATTTGAATTCAGAGTATTTATTATTTCAACATCATAATTATATTTCGTCTATTATTTTTTTTTCGGGGCAAGTAAAACCGAAAGAACCATTAAAAAAAGAATTTTCGTGAATTAAAATCATATTAAATTGTGCAAATGATTAAGTAAGGCTTTGTCTTTCTTTGAATGCATTGAATTAAAATATATTTAACAACGTTAAACAAATATGCAAAAGAGAAAATTATCTTTATTTTTTTTCTGAATGGATAGCATACACATTACTTAAATTCATATTTATACCAAAATTTATTATTCATTTTTGTTAAAATATTGTCAAAAGTTTAAAAAGAATAATGCCTTTTAGGAAAACAATAAATAAAGTAAACATTGAATATTTATTTTCTTATCTTTGACCACAAATAAACGACCTTCGCAGCTTCGATGCCAAGTTCATTTAGTATACCGATTGATGAAGTGCCAGTAATCAGCAATCTGATCCTAATAATAAAAAATAAAAAAAGATCTGATGCCCACAAATCAGCTTCCAATTGCCAAACCGATTTGTAACGGGCATTCAATTACCTTATCTAAATTAAAATAAATAAATTAAAAAAAAAAAAAAAATCTTATGATTTGTTAGACGGGTAATATGCCTTTGAAGTAAACAACGCCCAGAAAACCTGTTTCATAAACCGTTTTAGAATCATGACATCCTTTTATATTCTGTTGTATACAAAGAGAAAACTGCTTCCAAGTTCCACGCGGTGCTGAGTATAAAAAAAAATAAAAAGAAAAAGAAAGTCTCCCTTCCAATTTCCGAAAGCGATTGTTTATTATAGTAGATAGAATATTGCGGAAAAAGAACAGCGACTTTTTTACTTTACAACAATTTGAATACTTATTTACTCGAAATTAGACAACAATATCCATTGAAGCTGGGTCTTATTACTTGCCAATCAGGGGTTCAGCATGGAACAAAGGAAGCAATGAATCGATTTTCGACTAGTCACGAAGTCGAACAATGTTCTTTTTCATTAATTCAGATAATGTCTTTATGTGGGTGCAAATTAGAAGCATTAATAAAAGAAGGAAGGAAATGAAATTTGATTCGAGGATAGAATAGAATTTTTATTCGAATGTCAAAATGTTAGTGCTAAATATATATATATATATATAATTTCAGGATTGGTGGTATTTAATTTCAAGTTACCCAATTTTTTATGTTGAGCCATTTTCATAGAATTATTACGTTAGCCATAATTCATTTCTGCTTCTGTGGTTTTTTTTTTATTTTATTTATTTACATCAGAGGTTTTAAATTTGTGTTCAATTCACCGAATTATATTCACCTTATTAATATTTAAATGTAATAACGACAAAATAATAATAATGAATATTGATCAAAATATTCTGCATGCATATAAATTTTTTTTTTTTATTTGAATTGTGTATGTAGCACTAGTAATATTAGTACTAAATACTAAAAATAACAATTTCTAGAGTTCATTTAAGTTTTGCAGAATCACACGAGCTCCATGCTGATATATGTCATTTATGATTTGTTGGATAAAATGATAATATACAGAAACTACCTTTATCTATACTTATAATGTTATATTAATTCCTCCAAAAACAGAAGATTAGAACTTCAAATTGAAAATTTTTATTTTTGTAATTCTAATTAAAAAAGGATTCTATTCTTATTCTTATTTCTATTATTAAAAATTCTATTCTTAATTCTTAAATGGGTGTCAATTGTCAAGCTTCATATAAATTTACCATTCCTCGTCGTACAGTGTTTCGCAAGTTATTGTAAAAAAAAAAACTTGGAAGATCAGGCAGAGCAAATTTTTTATTTCTATGTATATATATATTTTTTCTCCCTCTAAATGTTTTGTTTCGTCAAAATGACATAAAGCGATTCATTGCGTGCTGCCCGCCATGTGTATTTTTTCTTTTCTCCCTTTATGTCTTCTTTTGACGGGCAAGGTCACAGTTAACTTGATGCATATACCCTTTGGACTGCTCTGGCAGAAAACTAAAAGAGGTACTTTATTCCTTAGCAAATATTGATGAGCTAATTTAGAAGTAAAAGAAGAATCATAATAATAATAAAAAAAAATACCATCAGCGAAATTTCTTTTGATAGATTACCGTTTAGTTAACAGTTCAATGAATTAATGAATATGGTTGAATGAATAATCAATCAATCAGATCGGGCAAATATTATTTAAAGTTAAATGTTGAATTGAGTTTACGCAAAAGCTAACGGTAACTGTAAGAAGTTGTATTTCATTTAAAACATATTATTAGGATGCATGTAGCCAAAGTAAATACTCAAACAAAACTGTCAAAACAAGCATAAATACACTTAGCAATCATCTTGGATTTGTGAAAAATTATTTCAGATAAATGCTAGCATTTTAAAGTAATAATTTTATAAATGTAGTAGTTCAAGTAAATAAAAACGAAAGTAATGTAGTATTAGCTGAAGAATAAATAATAGGGATTGGGGAAAAGATTCGAAAGGTTTATAACTGTCATATTTATTTTAGATTTATCATGTTACATAAATGGTGAATAGCTTCCGTTTGAAATAAAATCGTTTAACAAATCTTTTATGTCTCTAAATGATTATATATTTAAAAAAAATATCTAAAATTTGTTGTGAAAAAGGAATCGTAGTTTCATTAACCCTAATGTAATGATGTTAAAGTATTTAGTTCTTTCAAAAATTATTTGTAGAAAATGAGCAGACATTTCCCCATTTTCTTAGTTCTGTTCACGATAGTCGATAGAATCTTCTCATTTCAATTTTTTTTTTTTTTTTTTTTTTTTTTGTTGGATTGAACAATTCTAAATCCATTCTTTGGATTGCATCAATTGCCGAATAAGCCTTTAAATTTCATGAAAATAATTTAAAAAAAAATGGGATAGAACCGGTTAAGGTTTCAAGTCCTTCCAGATCAGCATACGTGAGCGTAGTAAAAAAATGGAACCCAATTTTCCGATATCCCATTTACTTTACCATTCCAACAAAGCTGAGATTATGGCCTTGGTCGGTGGTACATCTCTCATTCAAAGCAACAAAACCACAAAGTACTTCCTTTTCCACAAAAATAGAGGCAACTGGAAAAAGCTCCCTCTATTTGCTTTCCATTGATTTCATAAAAAGGCCTTTGTTGCCATTCTTGTAGCTTGACTTATCTTTTAACCGGTTCTGTCAAGCTTTTCCCAACAACACAGAACCAGAACATGTGCAGTTTGGTGACACCTGAACGGAAATGAAGCGTCGCAGAGTTCACAGCTACTAGCTGGCCAATTTTGACGTCGCTTTAATGAACAGTTAGCGTGACATCTGCTCGTGCTTTTTAGCGTGTAAACAATTGGGAAAAGTTCACGAGGAACGGGTGACGACTTCACATATGTGACAACATCATGACAGCAGCTATTAAATTATAGTAGAATCAGCATTTATTGGATGCATCACAAGAAGTGAGGTTGGATTTCTAATCGCCCATGAACTTCAAGATGACAATTGCTTCGCAACTCAAACTTTCTTATTGTCCGCTGTGTTTCATCTGAAATCAGTTTAACTTATTGTTGAAACATAAGCTATTGTTCCAAAATATTAAATGTTTAATTTGTAAGCTCACTTTTGTTTTTTTTGGAAACTTCGTTATGCAGATGATCCTGTGCTATTATGTAGCTCATAACAAGCAAATGATAGACACGCACATATTCCACTTTTTCATTTTATTTTATGTGGTGGTCTGAAGTCAAGGGTTCGTCATTTGATAACAGTAATATTTCATTCCATAAATTGAGAAAGATTTTTGTGCTTGTTTATTGATAGGAAAAATATTGCAAAAGTAATTGCTTAATAAATTTAAGTTTCGTTCTGGACAATTCGTTTTCAGTAATAACTTACTCAGACCTTATCTTGACCACGTCGTCATTTTCTGTAAAATATATTCATAACATTAGATTTCTCTCTCTGTTAAGTCTATTTATTAGGATTATTATTAAGTGGTGTATTAAGTGTAATTATGCTTGTTTTGGAGTATTTTCTCTAATGCATATGATTAAGATATGTGTAACCAAATTTAATCCAACTTCTTCACATTCTCAGCTTCTTACAGTTAGTTTGCCTTTGCGTAAACTCAAATCAAAATGACCCGATTCAATTTAAATAATAATTTCCCAATGCAATTCCATTCATTCATTCAACTATATTCATTAATTCGTCGAACTATTTACTAAACGGTAATCTTTCAAAAGAAATTTTGCTGCTGATATTTTTTTTATTAATATGATTCTTTATATATATATATATATGCGAAGAGAGAGTATATGACTCAAGTGTTATCACTACAAACAAACTTAGTTAATTCATTTGTTCACTTTTCTTAAGAGAGTGATACGTAATAAATGATTTTTATGTTCTCATTCTCCAACATAATCCAGTATTAACTGCAACGTAAATATTTAAATCTTATTACGTTTAGAAATTATTGTTCCGAATTATAACTTCTCTTTCAAGTTTTTCAAATAACAGATAATCTGTCATGCCCTGTATAGTAAACAAAGAGTGTTAAATTGTATTGTTCGTAAGATTATTATAAGAAACACCATTAAGATATGTTATTAACATAATTTCTTCCCTAATCAACCATACACAAATATTTGAAATTTATTTAAGAAGTAAATGATAATAATATCCAGCTGAGATTTTATTTTTGCATCATCAATTATCACACGAGAATGAAATAGGTCATGAATTCTCATTGATTTAGGTAAAACAAGTGGGGGTGGTGGAAGAAAGCTAGCCATTCATTCCAAATCTTATTTTATGAATTACAAGACTGTTTGCATCAGAAGACATCAAGTTTATAATAAGTTGGGCTCTTGAATCACAATACAATAACATCTTTTAACTGTTTTCTTCTGGATTATAACATCATCAATCTTTTTATCTTACAAAAATTAATCCCTTGACAATAATAAAGACATTCTTAAGTAGAAAAAGAATTACGAAACTTTATAATAATTCCTTTTTTTGTTGGAAGTTTCTGATTTCTATAGTGATATTTTTCTTCAAAATCTGAAATTTCTTTCTTATTATTCCTTGGAAAATCTTTGGGTAGTAAACTTATACTCGGCCACTTTAAGGAAACGCTTGGCTGGTCATGTTTCTCTTCCTGCAACAGATATCAGCGTTTTATATCTGAATGGAAATGCACATTATTAACATTAGCATCTGAAATTCACGATAGTTGCATCTAATGGAAGACTTTAAAAAAAAAAAAAAAAAAAAAAAAAAATTTGGGGACATAGAGAGAACCGTCTAGAAGTCACCCATAGATAATTATGACCTCGGATATCATAGGCATATATCATTATTTTCTCATTATGGTTTATTTAAATAAGTTAATTTCATATTTTTTTATGCCACCAAGCCTTATCCAAACATTATTATGGAAGTATAATTCAATAGAAAAGGGTTAAAACTTTTCAACTAGTTAATATGTTGATCCAGTGCCCTAAATCTAGACTCAGTAAATTTAATCATTAAAAAAAAAATGGTGTAGTTTCATGGACACTTAAATTAGCCATTCATATTACAGTTCAATGTTAATATATCATCTGGTATCTGTGGAAGGCTACATTTAGTGCCAATGGGATCACGTAATTCAATACAAAATGGTCATCATAAGCAGATGGAAGTATTGTTTTACCTTAAAGGTAATGGAGATAGACAGAGATTCTTTTATTTTGTGTTGTGAGTGTAGCCAACCATTAAGATTACATTAAAGGAAATTTTTCTTTTGTGTTTCCGAGGGCGCTGTAGCCGATTAGTTCTAATTTAGATAAGACAATTGTTTGATTATTTATTCGTTCGCTTTGCAGAATTACATACAGATATATTATGCAATTCCATCAGTAGTCTTTTGTATACATTGCAAAATAGTCCTTTTTAATTTCTGTTTTTGTATTGTACTATTTTATTTTGGGGCCTGATGGCCGAGTGACTAGCTCCCTGGCTGGCGGTGCCATAGGTCTCGGGTTCAAGTATAGGTGGGATTATGGATGTGCGTAGTGGTTCGGAATCCACTTTAAACCATAGGTTCCGATCTAATATGACTATAGAGCGTTGGACATAAAATTGACAACGATACACCGTAAAAAGAAAACTTCTAATGTTTCGGAATCTTCCAGTAAGCCATGGCCTTGGCTGTTGTGCTATTGAAGAAAAAGAACAATTATTTTATTTTTAAAAAATACACTTTTAGAATATATGTACTTGAAAACCTATATAAATGCCTATTAGAACAATCGCCTGATAAAATTTTTTTTTAACCGAATTAAATGAAAATCTGTGGTCTAGAGCAGGACTGTCCGACCTGTGTCCTGAGAGGCTACATGTTGCGCATTTCATCAATACAGGACACAAAGAAATATTAACCTTCTTTAGAATATTCATATTTTCATGTATTTACATGTCTTCTTCCTTGAAATGTAACCCAAAGAAGCCTAATAACATCCTAATAGTCTGGAATCTAGACTACAAGACCTTAGTCTGGAATCTAGATATTTCGATTTTTTTTAAATTTATTTAAGTGAATATCAACATTTATACATCCATTTTTAAAAATATGTATTATCCATACAGCTATTATTAATAAATTTAAATCTTTATCTAAATCATCATTATGGAACATCCAATCCTTCATATGGGGTCCATGAAATAATTTATTTTTGTGGAATACTTATAAAACCACTTTTCCATTCGAGTGGAAAATGTAGTTCTTGCATTTTAATCGATAATCTGCTTTATATCAGAAATGATTTCATTTTTTTTTTTTTTCCATTAAAAATATCTATGTATGTGGAACACAGACGTTAAGGCGTTCGAATAACAAATCGTTCTACATCATGTCGTGTGTAACGGTATTCCACACAGGTGGTTTATGCGTTGTTATTCGAAACCGATTAATGTTTTTTTTTTTATAAATGCTTTTGGCAACAATCAGCAATGTCAACTGTATCAGTCGGATGGAATTAATCTCGTGTAAGCTTTTCCGCACTGAAAACAGTTGTCCTGATTTGAATCATATGCGATTTCTGAAATTAAAAACAATAAATGGTGTATTACGGAATACAGTAAGACATTAAAAGTTATAAGAATAAGCTTATGTAAGCATATTCTTGGCCTTTAAAAAATAAAACTAAAGACAAATAGTAAGAAAATCGCAATATTTTTTATATATATTTCATTGTTGATTATTTATTTTGTGGATTAATAGTTGAAATATATACATCAATAAAAATAACATTATGGTAGTGTCTTGGTGATTTTAAATTTCCTTTATTTTTTAACTGTCCTTTTTCTTAATACTTATTTAGAAAAGGAATCAATATTTGGGTTTTATGCAATTCTTTTTTTTTTATCAATAAATGGTAAATATTCAGTATTTGTTCATTGATCTACAGGATTTTAATTGTATTGTTCAGAATTGTTTTTTTATATACATCTACCAATTGTGCATCTGGAATAATCTACTGAGTAGAATGGGGAAATGATGCCTTCCTGTACAATTAGTCCCGCATGTGTTGTTTCCGGGAAGAACCCTATAAAGCCCCACTGCATTTCAATGTACTCCGTTAGCAAATTTGAGTTTAAAAGATCCATATTAGCTATGTGTGCTATCTACTAATCCTGTTGTTTCCCTTGAAGAGTACAAGAAAATTAAACGTCGTGGTGCTTCCGAATAATATTGGCCATGCTGATTGTCAACTCGGAGTATAAATCCTCTTTCCAGAGATGGTCCAGACAATGCACGGTAGCTGCAATAGCTGGACAATGAAAGACAGGATGATGAGTAAGCTCGACATCAAGGCAGTTGCCACATTTGTATTTTTTAACCCATCAGCAGTAATTTTCATATTTTTGTGGTGCTTCATCCTTGATCTTGTGAGAGTAGTAGCTGTTTTCTTGTCGACATTTAGTTCTATAACTTGGTATTTAGTTTTAATCTTAGAAGGAATTATAAGTTTAAATTTCGCCAAGGTATTTGCATCTACAAAGGAAATAGTAACGCCAGCATAATCCAGACTTGCATTCTTCGCCAACGAATCTACAATTTCATTAAATTCCAAATCCATATGAGCAGGGGTCCAATGTAGGATATACATTCTATGCAGGCAGTCGATTTGTTCTATAAAAGATATAACGATCAAGATCGTATTTGAGAAACTTTATTAAAAGCCTGTAAAGCTGACCTTCAGTCAGTGAAGATGGTAATTCCAATAATTTGTTGTAATGGAGGTAGACTAAGATAGTCTTCTAGTGCCTTTTGAATGGCCAGCAGTTCCTCTGTGAAGTTTGAGGCTAATTATTCATTTAGCTGGCTGATTATTCACTAAGTCATACAAATCACACGTCGCAGAGCGTACATAAACTTACGCGTACCACAAACTTCTGATTTAATGAATTTCTGCTAAGTTGTTGGCAACCGTTGGATCTGGTAGGAATCGAATCTGGAATGTATTGAACTGTTTTGTTTTATGTGTTCATTGAACACTATTGCGTGTATCTATTTATTTCGAAATGCTACAGTATATCAAAATAAAATTAATTGAATGTTGTGTAATTCATTTTGATCAATGGCATATCGAACATTTGGTATATGTGTACATAATTACAGTTATATTGTTTAGAAACATTAGGTAATAGAATAACAAAGAGTTTAAATGGTGAATCGTTATCTCAATCCATCAATGAATTTACGATTGCATATTTTATACAATAAAGTATTGTAAAATCATCAGAGTATTGTAATCGTCATCACAAACTTCCCCATTATTATAAAAATTTAAACAGCTTGAAATAAAGATGAATCTCCCTCCGTCCCCCTTTCTGATTAATCTGATAATTTCAATTGATTACTGAGGTAATCACGTGTTTTGCATAATTAACATTTTTTTTATATTCATTAGCAATTGTGTTATATTAAAAACTTATTACTAAATATTCTACCTGATAAGTTTTAATAAAGGGATTCATTTGTTTTAAAGTACCTTTTTGATAGATAAAATTAATTACTTTGTAATCATTGAGCGCTAATGATCGATGACTGTCTATTAAAATCTTTTCTTTTTGTCTTTACCATCATAATCACAATTACATCAATCTTAATCGATCATGCAGATCTCTCCCCCCATTTTGCATACAACGGAAACATAGTTTTCTACTTGACGATATAACTTTCCGGAAGAACTTTTAGGGGTAACTAATTCTCTGCAGTATGGATGAAAACCAAAAAATTCTCACCTGGCGTTGTTGGCTATCAATGCGTGACTACACTCTGTCACTATCGCTATCGAGTCTCTACCTTTCAGAAAACACTGATAGCGATCCACACCGTCAAAAGATACGAATCTGTTGCCTATTACATGCTAGTTGCCCGTGTAACCTATAACTTGATGAATCTAACTACAGAAAACTTTAATTTGTATATTAAATCGATTTCATAATAATTTAGGTATCTACAATTTAAAAAAAGTATGACGGCCTGATAGCCAATTGGCTAGCACTCTGGCCTTTGGTACCACAGGCTTCAGGTTCGAATTCTGGCAGTGGCATGGATATTTATTAGTGGTTCAGAATCCACGTTAAACTGTAGGTCCTGATCTAATTACTTAAAATGTGCAGAAAATGTCCGTAGATCGATAAACCAAACCAAAAAAAAGTATGCTCAATGCTATGTTGGAATGGTGTGCTTGATGGCCAATTGGCTAACGCTTTGGCTTTTGGTACCACTGGCTTCAGGTACGAATCTTGACAGTTGATGTTTGTGAGTGATTCGGAATCCACGTTAAACTGTAGGTCCCAGTCTAAATAGCCTAAAGTGTGCACAAAATGACCGTATAGCGACAAACCAAATGTTGGAATGGTAGAATAACTTCAAATTAGGACTGAAGAATTCGAAATATTATCTGGTTTCTTTCATCTTTTATGTTGGAATATTAGATGAAGAGAAAAATTTGCAAATACAAGTACATCTTTTTTTTTTTTGACTTATAATTTGAATTTACTTCGCAATGGAGTTATTAAAAGACTATTGGTGAACAATTTTGAATGAAAGCCCAAAGATACTATTCCCGAACCATCTATTACATCTCGTTCCGGATTAAGATAGAGGGCCCCTTTGGGCATGATAGCTTCTTTCGCTATTCACTTTACCAGCTGGATTTATACATGATGGAGTTTAATTTGAAAATCGCGATTCACCGAATGATTTGCAGAGTTGATTGATTGGATGTCAACAGCAAAAGATGCCGACGTCTGAAAGGTTTTTTTTTTTTTCTAATGAAACCTTTTGGTAAACCTCTATATAATTGGAAGCAGGGTTTTTGCTTTGCCTCTGAGAAATATATTTTTATTCGAACTCAGTTTTTATAATCGAACAATTTTTTTGCAATTCTTTTCTAATATACCATTTAATATATTCTTCTATTCCTTCATTACGATTCTAGAATGCTGCTAGAAGCTCTGATTCGTTATTCTGTACATTTTGCGGCCTGATGGTAAGTTGGCTGGCGTTCTGGCCTTTGGTATCACAGGTTTCAGGTTCGAATTCTGACGGTGCCATGGATATTTATTAGTGGTTCAGAGTGCACGTTAAACTGCAGGTCCCTGTCTAATTAGTCCAAAGTGTGCACAAAATGACTGTAGACCAGAAGTAAAGTAGTAGACTTGTAGTAAATCAAACCAGACCTTTACATTTTAGTGTAAGATCTTTGTTAAAGTTTATTGTAATTAATCCACTGGTTTATTTTAGGAGAAATGATATTCTGAAGTTGATCACAAAATGGCTTTCACATTATCTGTTTGTATGAGATTGTTGATTCATTTTTGTTCCTGAAATAACGTACTATATGTAATAATTTCTCAGATTTAATGGTTCAAAATATGATACCAGATTTACATCGAACTATTACTTCTTTGTAAAAATAAATAAATAAATAAGAATAAGAAATTAATCATTTTTTAGCATCAATTTTTCACTGTTGGCTACTTTAAAAATCGGAATCCACGTTGAACTGTAGGTCTCGGTCTATTTAGCCTTAAAGTGTGTACAAGATGACCGTCGAGTGACAAATCAAACATTTCCCTCCTTGCACGAGTAGATTGCTCATGGCATGTCCGTCCCGCACTGCAGGACACTGAGGATTAGACACCACAAAATACCACACATCTATTTGAAATGTTTTATTTACTTCTTATTTATAATACATGGCGGCAATACGACTGGTAAATTAAATAGAATTGATAAATTAATTTAATTAAATTTTGCGACTGATAAATTTAAAAGAATTTCATTTTAAGACACTCGTTGTCTTTTATGGGGAAAAAAATTAGACTGAATCTATATATAAATTGGTCATATCAAGTCTGTGATAAAATATGATAAAAAAAAAAAGTAATATAATAATAAAAAAAAAAAAAAAAAACTTTTAAAATCAATTCCTACTTTTTTTTTCACTATATTTCAGAAAAGTCCTTTACAAATAAAGTTGAAATTTTTCTCTTGCATCTAGCGCCATCTATTATTAAATACATGCAACTTAAATCTAAAAAAAAAACTAAAATTAATTAATTAAATTTATTAAATGAATTTATAATTGAAAAAACTGTATTAACATCAAATGTCATCCACTACAAGCTAAAAAAAAAAAAATGTATTTGAACTTGAGTGGATGAATAAAAAGTATTTTATGAACGATTGAAATTTTAACAAGATATACATAGGGAGAGTGTGAACTAATAGTAGGAATTGAAAAAAAAAAAGTTTAGTACTGTTATTGTTTAAGAACAGTACTGATGAATTTGGAAACTGGCAATTTCTACAGAAGATAAACATTAATCGCAAGTCATATTTATCTAGAGCAAGTTATCAACTTATAGATACTGATCTTGATTTTGAAACAAATGTTTTCGCATCGAAAGATATAAACAACTAATTAGGCCTGTTTATTTTATCACTTTTTTGGATCAACGGTCTCGTTGGCCTTTTGACCTGTTGCGCCAAAAGCGATTTGTCATCAGATAAAGATTCTCATCATCGCGTTTATGGTACTTCAGAAAGTGTCATAAACGCGACCTTTTTGTCTCCTGGGAGGCTGAAGGCTGACATTCTTATATGCAGCCAAAAAAGCTCATAAGTCTCTCTGATGAGTAATGTGTTACGTGTTATCTGCCGTGTGTGTATTTATCCTTAGTATCTCTCGTAATAAGTTTTCCAGATGGTACATTGCAAGTTAAATTTAAGCTTGTGACAAAAGATGTGTCTTTATCATCATCGTTATCATCTCTTAATTTATTAATTATTACAAAGACTAGAAGTCAATAAATATTTCAAATGATTTATTAAGAATCAAAATTAAATGTTTTGAATTAAAAAAACTAATAAAATTTGTGTTAAAGGCTAATTAAGGTGCATATATAATAAAATATTAAATATTTTTTGCAAGGGGAAAAAAAATATTCAAGAAGTTATGTGTACAGTTTATATTATGAAGAATATAAGCTAATGACATAGAAAAAAATAATAAATTTATAATATCTAAACAATTCCGTAACAAATTTGATGTCAGTACCATTTTATTTTACTAATACTTGTTGGATTTTTTAAAACTATTACGTACATAATTCTACTATATATATAGTAGAATTTCTTTTTCGTCAAATTTCTTTAAAGCACCTTTTTTTTTTCTTTTTTTCCTTGTAAAACTATTTATATTCAAAAAAGTTAAAAATCATTGTTTAAATTAATACGAATTTAAGTAATAGTTTTAATTCTAATAAATAATATTAATCAATTGCACATCAAAATATAATTAGTGAAATACAAGACTCAGAAATTTATCATTACGAATATGGATCCAATTTGATGTTTAAAATATTAGACTGTTTAAATATATATTTTTAATTCTTTTATACATTAGTATTATATATTTAAGGGACCGAGTCACTTGTGCTATGGCGCTCGGCACAGGTTTTCGGATTTAAATACCGGCGGTAACATGGATGTTTGTAGTGGCCCGGAATCCACTTTAAACCGTAGGTCTAATATGACTAGAGCGTAGGGCTGACAAACCCTATCCTGTAAAAAAAGAAATCATCTCCTGTCTTGGAATCTACTAGAATGCAGACGGCCTTGGCGTACTATGGACTGTAATAACAGGATTTTTGTTTGGTTTGTCGCTCTACGTTCATTTTTTGCACACTTTGGATTAATTAAAACGGAACCTACAGTTTAACAGTTCCATGCCACCGCCAAGATTCGAATTTGACGCCTGTGGTAACAAAGGCCAGAGCGCTGGCCAATTGGCCATCAGGCCGCGTAGTAACAGGGAATTAGTTAGTTATTAAATATTTAACTATTTTTTAATAATTCTACTTTAAATCATTTCAAATTGGAAAAAGTGGAAATACCACTTATTTGAAATTTGGTTTTTTTTTACCTTAAACAACAACAAAATCAGCAATTCAATTAAAGAAAAATCATGCCAGTTAAATATAAAAATAAAGGGTTTTCCCGTTTCAATTAAGTTTATTTTTCAATAAATACTCAATTCTGAAAACGCACGAGTTTTCCTCATTCAATTTCTAAATGCAAAATATATAATTACGCCCTGAATCCGTATGAACATAGGAAAGGGAGGTTCATGCCCATGACATCATCATCCAGTGCCTTGAATTGTTTCTGCCGTGGCTAGTTATCTGTGTAAATGATATCTGGCTTTACAGGTTTTATGGGCACCCTTCTCCAAACTATACATTAACTGGGGAGGGTTTTTTTAAAGAGAAAGTTAGAATTATTTACTGTGTGGTTTGACTAGTTTTCTTTGAGTTATCTGTCATCTTCATATGCCTAACCTTAACAAATATTCTGATGATGATGATGTTCCGTTAGAATGAAATTCGTTATATCGTGTTACATAAGCGCTGTTTATAGAATAAAAATTGCATTGAATTCCTTTTGTATTGCTAATTACATTGCATCATTTGTAATTTTATTAAATTATTATTATTTTATATCAAGAACATTCTATTCTATGTAGTTTATCCTCAATAATCCAAAACGTTAGAATTGTTGGTGTGGAATGCTTACTGGAATATTTATTAATCAAGATTTTCGATTTAGATTTTCGTACTTGCTTGGTATTTCCATAGTAAATGTCTAGTAAATAATTTTTAATATTTTGATTATGTGAAGGTTTTAGGGGTATATTTACCACACAGGTACTTCGTAACAGATATGTCCGTATCAGTTTAAAATATCCGAAAAGAAAAATTGTAACTTCATTGCATTGAAAAGTTAGTGTTTAGTAGAAGTTAAAAATTCTCTATAAAGTATTTTTTTATAATGAGAAAAAGATGACTTACTTTTTTTGCTTTATTATGATTTATTTATTTTATATTGAAAGGAATTAAAAAAAGGAAACTTTCACATTTGTAGTAGCGAAGTATTAACGGTAATTTATAAGTGAAATGATTTCATACATTCCGGACATTAATTATAATTATTCTGGGCATTAATTATTATTATTCCGGGCATCAATTATTTAAAATTTAATATGTCTGGTATTATTTTTATCAACTATTAACGATTTGTTCAAATAATCCAAAATACTATTTTAAGCTTTTTTCATATTCGTAACTATAGACCATAAATACCGTTATCAGTACAGCCAGACCGTAAGTTGTATATTTCTTGTTGAGAGATTCTGTAATGAGTAATTTACTATCAGATTTTTGTTCTTTTTATTAATAATTATAAAAAAAAACAATGTCCGCAAATAATACGCAGCCAAAAGTTTCAAGATATTAGAAAGCAAGTTTACAAGCACAAGGTGGATTTTAGACAGGAAACTAGGTACTTATAGTATATATATCTTCTTCATTGGTGCAAGAGCCCCATGGTGGGGGAAGGCCGTCTGCTTACTGGTAGATAGGTATTTAAAATATCAATAGATAATATAAGATATTCTGATAATAACATACCAACTAAAAGATTGCAGTTGGTTTGTTTTGTCAGTTCTTTATTTAAAATATTTAATCGAAAGAATTTGTTAGGTGTTTTTATTTATTTATTATTTTTTTTTTTCAAAAAACATTAAATATATTACATCTTAGCGATTTTTCACTGTAGTTTGGCACTGTATAAAAGAAACTAACAATTGAATTATACAAATATAATATTAATTTTGCATTTTTGTTTGTCTCCAAAATGTATTGAGCAACTTATAAACCAACTTCAAAGTCTTAAATATCGAAGCATCATGAAAGAAGTTGGAAATAACTGGTAACTATGGAATCTCCAAAAACTACTTGGCGAGAATTATAACTGAAATCTGGTTTCTCTTTTTTATTTATCTATCTGCGGAGTAAATTATTTCTTGCCCAAGAACATTTCTGCTGGCATCGTTGGCTAGATGACAAGTATCGAACTGCCTGCAGACTCGTTCTGTGTTTGTTCTGCAAGCTCTTTTTCCCATCAGCTGTTGAAAAATCGTTCACGTGACTTCAAACAAGTTCTCAGGTGTTCCGTGTTGTTCCCATCTTGGGATAGAAAGAAAGAAAAAAGTAAAATAGAAGGTTAGAAGAAGAATGACAGTTGTAAATACGAACGGCTTGCATCGGCAACGTTTGTAGCTGCTCGGTTTTTTTTATCAATCGGCAAAGACGAAAGGAAATTGACACCACACTGGATGGCTTGTTGTCTCTTCTTTGTAGTTTTTTTTATGATTTTGGAATTGCAGTTTTATTGCTTTTATGACAGATGCATGATTTATAAAACATTTACTTATAATTAATATGAGTGTTGTTAATTGTATTTCATATAGGCATTCCAAGAATACTTCCACATAACTCATTTTCTTAACATGTGTGCATTTGGCCTCAAGGGTCTCAGGATTTAAGAATTGATATTTATTGGATTCAAAAGAGTCTATGGGAGTGGCTTTTAGATTGTAAGGAAATGCAAATCAAATTATAGATGAGAAATGTTTTTTTTTCTTCCTCTAAATGGTATAAAGAAGAGAAAGGGAGATAACGGTTTTAGTTAGACACGTTTTTTTAAATATATTCACAGTAATACAGTTAATGGTATAAAATATCCATCATCATCATCATTAGCTCAGCAACCCCATGGTGGGCCAAGGCCGTCTGCTTATTGGCAGATTTCGAGATAGAAGATGTTTTTTTCTTTTTATGGGGTAGGGTTGTCAGCCCAACATTCTACAGTCGTAATAGACTGGGATCTGGTTTCGGTTTAGGTGGACTGGGCTTCGGTTTAAAGTGGATTCAGAACCACTACAAACACCCATGGCACCGCCGAGAATCGGACCCGAAACTTGTGGTACCGATCGCCAGAGCACTAATCGCTCGGCCATCAGGCTCTATAATATATCCACATAGACTTTTTAATCTTTCTGTTTTATTGATTCCGATGCATGCGAGATCCTGAAAAAACCGTAAATATCTTAAAATATGTATAAATGGAAATAACAATGGAATAACAAATCTTTTAATAAAATGACTCATTTATTTAGGCTCAGATATGAGATATCTTTGCATTACGAGAGCCTTTTTTTTTTGGAACTTAAAATCGATTTTTAAACTAATAAATAACATATTTAATCAATATTTTCCTCTAAAAGTTCGTTACGATTGACTAATCAGATTTGCAATTTTTCCAAATAAAAAGTGAGTATGCTCCGAAATAAAAGTATGAATTTTTAGAAAAAGAAATTTACAAACACATTTTGAAAGAGAAAAAATGTCAATGAACAAGAAGATTTTTATATCTGATACGATTTTCTACTAATTACTTGTTGCCATTGAACAAAAATTGCTTTGTGATTGTCCTCTTATTCACATGAATGATATACACTGAAGTGACAAAAGTCATGGGATACCTCTTAATATCGTGTCGGCCCTCCTTTCGCCCGGCGAAGTGCAGCAACTCGACGTGCCATGGACTCAACAAGTCGTTGGAAGTCTTCTGCAGGAATATTGAGCCATGCTGTCTCGATAGAAGTCCATAATTGTGAAAGCGTTGATGGTGCAGGATTTTGGGCACGAACAGACCTCTCGATGATGTCCCATAAATGCTCGATGGGATTCATGTCGGGCGATCTAGGTGGCCAGATCATTCGTTGGAATTGTCCAGAATGTTCTTCAAACCAATCGCGAACAGTTGTGGCCCGGTGACATGGCGCATTGTCATCCATAAAAATCCCATCGTTGTTTGGGTACATGAAAGTCCATGAATGGCTGCAAGTGATCTCCAAGTAGCTGAACATAAGCATTTCCAGTCAATGTTCGGTCCAGTCGCACCAGAGGACCAAGTCCATGCCATGAAAAAACAGCCCACACCATTACGGAGCCACCACCAGCTTGAACAGTGCCTTGCTGACAGTTTGGGTCCATGGCTTCGTGGGGGCTGCGCCACACTCGAACCCTACCATCAGCTCTTACCAACTGAAATCGTGACTCATCGGACCAGGCCACGGTTTTCCATTCATCTAGGGACCAACCGATATGCTCACGTGCCCACGAGAGTCGCTGCAAGCGATGTCGTTCTGTCAGTAAAGGCACTCAGAGTCGGTCTTCTGCTGGAATAGCCCAAGAAAGCCAAATTTCTCCGCACAGTTCTAACAGACAAGTCCCTTGTACGTCCCACATTGATTTCTGCGGTTATTTGACGCAGTGTTGCTTGTCTGTTAGAATTTACGACTCTTTGCAGACGTCGCCGGTCTCGGTCGTTAAGTGCAGGCGGTCGACCACTGCGCTGTCCATGGTGGGATGTTATGCCTGAAATTTCATACTCTCGGCACACTCTTGACACAGTGGATCTGGGAATGTTGAATTCCCTAACGATTTCCGAAATGGCATGACCCATGCGTCTAGCTCCAACTAACATTCCGCGTTCAAAGTCTGTTAATTCCCGTCGTGCGGTCATCATCACGTCAAAACCTCTTCACATGAATAACTTGAATAGAAATGCAAGCTCTGCGAAAGCACTGCGCATTTATACCTGTTCTACGCGATGCTACTGCCATCTGAAAATTTGCATATTGCTATCCCATGACTTTTGTCACTTCAGTGTATTATAAAAATATAAAAGTTTTTCTTTTAAATCCAAATGGAATTTATTTGAAGCCTAAGAATATTTTCTGATTTTTAATTTTGAAACTTATAAAGTAATTAATAATGCTTTTTACTATAATTTAATTTATCAAGTAAAATTAATAAGTTAACTAATTTTTTTTTTCGGTTTTTATAATTTAAACTTCAAAAATTACAATTATTATTATTATTATTTTTTTTTTGGCGGGAAAAAATTAATAAAATCAGTTAAGTTTTATATAATTTTTTTTTTTTTTTTTTTTTAACCGAAGCATTTTTTTTGTAGTATTTCGTTTAAAACTTTCAGAATTTTTGTTACTTTATTCTAAAATTGATTAAGAGAATGTATTAATTAATAAATTTTTATGCAATTCAGGAACGAATCTGTGATAAATTGTATTCATTTTTTTTTTAAATTATATTCTTGTTCTAATCGTAAAACAAAAATTTTTCTCCTTTTTAATTTGTCATTTAAAGAATTAATTTAAACTGAATTACTATTATTATTATTACATAAAGTTAAAACAAATTATATAAATACTTTCTTTTTTATCTTTACCAATTAGCTAGCCTTGTGACTAAAATGTCTTTGCATGCTAATTTTTTTAAGCAAAATATTTTTAATTCATGAAATAAAACAACGAATCGTGTACTTCAAAATATTTATTTTTATTATATAAAAATGATCGCTGCTTATCATCGTTTTCTTTCTAATTTTTCTAAATTTTAATTGACTGACAGCAAAAGATAAGCATCATAACATCCAGCTGTCAAAGATTCCTCATTAAGAAATTCTTATTTCATCGGAGGGCTTTGAGTAAATTGTTTTTTTTTTTTTTTTTTTTTTTTTTTCAAACTGTCTTTGACCTGAAAGTGGTATTTGCTGATAACAGGATAAGCACTTATTTTTGTCTTCATGTTACTAATAACATATCCCATATCGATGAAAAAAAACATGTAATTATTTCCTTTATTTTTAATTTCAACAAACAAAATTTGTATTTACATAAAAGTAGATAATGCTGTTGATAAATTCGTCAGTGATCTTAAATAAAATACAAAAATGACGTCTCTGTGTTGAATAATAATGCGTTTTTATTTATCTTCCAGAGAATTTTTATCTGTATTTTTTAGTTTTAATTAATAAGCTCCAATTTAAAAATGTAAATTTATATTTATAACAAGCAGGATATTTCTTTCGAAATTGAGGATAGGTTAATTAACAGAATAATTTTTTTATATAAATAGAATATTACTTAAATAAAATCTTAATAATAAATGAATTTTTTAAAAATGTAACTATGAAAACTTGCGCGATATATGACATATAATAGTGATGATCAAAGTAAATTTTTACTTTTTAATTCTTCTAGTCCTTGTAAAATTTGCAATAAATTGCATATATTTAGCTTACCATTCTTCTTCATCGCTGCAGAAGCCACCATGGTTTGCCAAGGCCTTCTGCCTACTAACAAATTTCGAGACAGGAGATGCTTTTCTTTTTAAAGGGTAGGGTTTTCAGCTTTACGCTCAATGCTGTACAATCATATTAAACCGGGACCTACTGTTTAAATTGGATTCCGAACCACAACAAACATTCATGGCACCACCGGGACTCAAACACGAAACCTGTGGCACCGAGCGCCAGAAACCTACCATTAGTTACACTAATATTTGAAAAATTGATGAATTAAAACTTCAAATTGTAATAAAAATTCAAAATATGTAATATAAAGTTACAAAGTAACGATACTGATTATAATATCTATATAAAGAAAATATCTTCATACAACATCATAAACTTATAGTGTATGTAAAAACCGCCTTTTCAAAGCATATGACAACCTTATTTAAAATTGTTACCAGGTTTATTATACAATTCTTTCGTCATTTTGTTTGACGATTCGAAAAAGTATATGCATCAATACAGCTAGAATTCATCGATATAAAGGTGTTAGAAAATCTGAAACATGTGTGTGATGGTATCTAGGTGTATTTAAAATAAATGCTTGTGTTTGTATTATATGTAATGACCACAATCAACATCCCGTAACATATTTACAAAACATGTCGGAATTTAGCATCAGCTGTTCTAGGTTCATATGAAACTTTTATTGCCATGGTAACATCGTAATCAACCTACTGTTGCCATCCCCGCTCTTCTCAAGAGTTAAATATTTGAAATTCCAAGTTCACTTGTGAGAGCACGTGACCCTTAGCCAAAACATAAACAATCCGTGCGGCCACCTGTTTAATGGATTAATAGTCAAAACAAATCCTACATAACTTTAATGAGTGATAATTTATTATACATTTTAATCGTTGCGCCTATAAAAAACAAATGTAAATAGCTGATAAATAATATTTTAATTGCTTCTCTGCACCTACATATATATGATTGGATAAAATTTTCCAGCCATGATCATTTAGAAGTTGCTAAATATTGTTGCATCATGAATCAATTTGGCACTTGCTTACTGTAATTTTTGGACCAAATTTTCACATTAAATACAATTTTTTATTTTTGTAAAAAATGTTTTGAATAATTATTGCTTTTTAAATTCGGGAAAATACATTCAAAAATGCGTCGCCTTTTAACCCGCAATCCTGTTACACTGGTTGGATTTTATTGCATACAATTCAATCCATAGCTTTTATGCATGCTGGTGTTGAAAGAAACCGTACGCAAAATGACCGTAGAGTGACAAACCAAACCCTCCATGAGACCACACGAGTTCATGGACTTTTGTCTAGATGTTGCTGTCGACCAAGTAATATAAGAAATAACATTATTTTTACCCTAAGTTCTTATTTAAAGGCCTTGATATGTTGAAATTATTAAATCTTTCTAAATATATATTAAATATTCAAATTCATAGTTGAATGAATTTTGTCTCAGGGGAAGTATTGTCCATGACATAACGGCCTTGTTTCCAATTATGGATGACTGCAAAAGGAATTAACTCCCAGGAAGAAGGTTGTACATGTCAATATCTATTTTTTTTATCCCCTTTAGCTGGTGTTTCATTAGCACTGTCTCGTGTCGACGAACGATGGCGAAACGAAGTCCCAACACCGGATATTTCGGGGTCATTTCGCATGGTCTGTGTCTACTATACACAGCACTTAGGATGTCCGCTTTTCACCGCTTGAATTGCCATTTGCATGAAACTGCATAATCGCCAATTAAGTGGACACACACCGATTGGCAGGTTATTTATATGGAATTAGCAATTCAGAAATCCGCTTGCCGAAACACGATTGAAAACTGGCCTATAACTGTCTGGCTGTCACTTCTGGCTTTTCGAAATCATCGCCTCTGTTTTTGACGCCTAATATCTGAATTTTTCACACTGCCGTGAAGTTGGGCTGGGTTGGCATAAGCAGCTCCGTTCCGTTTCTCGAGCATGTCGCTCTAATCAACTTTGTTTTGTTACATAAGCCGGTTTTAAAGGGTTTTTTTTTTATTGTTTTTACAGATTATGTGGTGTTAGGTAACTTTTTTTTAGTGGTTTTACTCACGTTGATTTTTTCCCCCCTTATTTTCTTCACTTGAAAACAGTTCTTATTTGTCCTACCGAAACTGGAACATTACACATCAAACATGAAGATAACGCAGGGCAATATAAAAATAATATTTAAAAAAATTATCTTAATGAGAAGAATGAAGTTGGTGCATTAATTATCAATGAATGAATTCTCGGCTCTCATTTTTTTCAGCAGTATTTTTAAATTTCAACTATTCACTATTTGCATTTATTTTTGTTTCCAAATTTATAGTCGCATTAAACCTATGTTTGACTAAATATAATGAAGGAAATGCAATTATTCTTAACATTTCTTCCCTCTTTATGCCTTCGTCATCCCCTTATTTATAATGAATGACCCTCAAATGCACACGTAACTATTATAAATGCCCCTTGATGGTTCGTCCAAATGCCCCTTAGGGGGTGATATCGTATACTTCGGAAACTAGTGATGTAGAATAATGTTCGCTGTATTTCTTATGATAAACTGTCTTTGCCTTTGCCCTGGCCTTTGGTACCACAGGCTTCAGGCTCGAATCTTGTCGGTTGCGGTGTTATACGTAAGGAAAACCAGACCGTACTAGCTAATGACCACTAAGGTTGCTACGAAAATGTACATTGCTCTGCTATTACTATTATTATAGCGGTAGCTAATCAGTCATCATTATATTTACCAGTGGAATATTTACCAATCGAATACGATTGTGCATGTTTAAGGCAACTGTGCATCTAGGTCAATCTCGCTAATTTTTATTTAAAAAAACCCTTTACCTTCGATTTTCTTTTACTGTTCAGATTTCACCATTAACAATCGGCGAATAGTGTAATTCTCACTGTAGGATATTCATGAATGAAAGGAAAAATAAGTAGAAACATCAGAAAAAAAAAATGGTGTTGAATGCTATCCAATTAGTGGCAAAAACTGTCTACCGACTGCGAAACCTTGAATTGAAATCAGATAATTAGATACTGATTTTGCTGCAAAAAGGTCGATCAGGTGTTTGATCCTGCTGAGAGAGTGGAAAATGCAATTAGACCACGTCTGCAACTACAGTTTTTGCATTGTGCCATACACAAACTGCGTAGACATGCATACTTTTTTAGAAGTGTGAGCCATTTAATTAATTTTTTTCTTTTATTTTAAAGTTTTTAGCCTTCGATTTAAGGACATATTCCATTCATCTTTTAAAATCAACGTCTACAAACAAGATAAATAATAATAATTTAATTTATTATTATTATTTATTATTTATTTCTTTATTTTAATAGTTTGATTTAGATCTTTGATATATATAATATAAGAAAGTGGTGATTGCGATATAAATTCTAAATAATATATATATATATATATATATATATATATATATAATATATATATAAAGAATAATAAAAAGAATATTTGAGTATTCGTTTAAATTTTTAAAGACTTGTGCAAAATGCTTTTTATTTTACGAAAATATCTCTTGTAGAGAAGTACTAAAACTTTATTTTTCAATTTAACATTAATACTTTTTATTTAAAAAAAAATGTTTTCAATTTCTGCACATTTTTTTTTTTTAAATCAAATCTCAACAAAAGTTAAAATGACAATAAAATGATGAATGACGTTTAAAGTTTAAATGACAATTTTCTTCCAAAAAATCATTTATTAAAACTCAAAAAAGAATTGATGGCTTCTCAAATAAATCAAAATATACGTATTGACCATTCAGTGCTACTAGTTTTTAGAATCAATCGGATAAAAAATTAAATTTTTTTCTGAATTTGAAAAAGAAGTCTTAAAATATTCTAAATGTATAAATGATTTTTTTTTATGCCATTGTATTCTTATTCTTGTTAATTCTTGGTTTCATTTGGAGAATTCGAATTATTCTTGTTTAAAAATACACGCAAACATTTAAGAAAAACTCATTAAATTTAAGAATTGAAAATAAAAGATTTCTTTGGAAATATGATCAGTGTTAAGATAAATGTTTTTAATATGAGAAAAGAAATAAGATATTTGATTAATCGGATATAAATTGAAAAATATTTTGTCTTTTTTGAGACAATGATTTTTTTTTTTTTTTTTCAAACAATGATGAAAGAATATCAAACAACCTGATTTATTATCTTAGTCGAGTAGCTACTAACGTTTGGATTCTTGCACTTTGGAAATATCTTCTTTTCATAAAAACATTTCTTAGTTATATTTTCTTTTTATGATAACATAGCCAAAAGAAAATGTTAATATATACAATAAAATCAATAAAATATATTAATAATTTATTATTATCATGTGTGAACATGATGTTGTCCTGATTAGAGGTCCGTGACGTTATCCGAAAATGAGGGCCAAGCAAATTAAACTCCATTGCAAATTTTGGCGGAAAATGGTACTTTGGTAATGGTACTTTCATGAATAACGTGTCTTCAGTAATTTTCTGGAGAATTTGGATTTTGCTTAAAGTGTTTTGTAGTGGGGTTTTGAATCACTTTTCATATATTGGTTTGGGATTTTAAACATTTGTATTTCCAATAGCTATAAGTTACGTAGTGCGTTGATCAATTCCTTTTGAAGTTTCATATTTATCACTTTTGGCATTTTCCGGATAGTGCTTCTTATTGTATTTGGAATATTTCATTCTTCATTTATGCCTAGAATTTTCAAACTTGATATATGCTTTTAGCTATTGAATGTGATAATGTTTCTAGTAGACTTGAGAATATTTCCTTCATTTACGATTATATTTATCTTACTTTTGTATATTCTTTTAGAGATTCTTGAGCAATTCATGAAGATCTATTCAACATTGCTATATTCATGTTGCTATTGAATTTGGCCATTCTTGTAGTTTTCCAATCAACTGCTTCATATATCTCTTGCATTATTAAACATTGGCATAATGCTGAGTTTATTCATCCGTTCTCGAATGTTTACACATGATAAGTTGACATTTGACTAGCAGATTTCAGCATTTTTTTTTTTTGTATTATTTAAATTATATTTTAATAATTTCATTCAGTAGCAAGAGGAAAAAAAAAATTTTTTTTTTTCTTTTTTTAACAAACATTCCTGAGATAAAGAAGATCGACCTTTCCTTTCTCAATTTCCTCTTTATATCCGAATTGCAATTTATTATGAATCGATAAAATTGTTTTCAATTCATACACCCGGAAGGAGGAAGATGTGTTATAACAATGTCTTCCATTCTACTTTAGAAAGGTTCTTCTTTTTCCCCTATGACAAAGAAATTGTTTTCCAATTCACCAATTTAATTTCTTTTTAATGGAAATAAGTTTCTGTTAATAACCGTATGAGCTTGTTTATCATTCTTTCTATTCTAAATTAATTAACTAGTTTAATTTTTTCTACTCAAATTTTTGGGCCACTGAATACATATTGAAAATAACATTTTTAATTAAAAAAATTTTAAAGTAAAATCATTATATATGTGAACTTTAGATGGAATGTTTTTTTTTCAAATATTAATTACATTTGCAGTCAATTCACAAATAAGGTTGTAATTATACTCGACTAACAGTATATGTAGAAAACATTTATGCTGAAACATTTTATTGTTGTTTCTTATCCCATGTGGTAGACAGTCACAACTAGACAAGAGCCCTTGTGGTCTCATGGAAGCAGGGGAAGGAAGGAAGCTTTTGTAGGATGGAGCACCCGTAGATAGAAGTTTGACTTGGCTCCGTGACACTGTTTTTTTACGGGGTAGGGTTATCAGCCCTACGCTCTACAGTCACATTAGGCCGGGACCTACGGCTTAAAATGGATTCCGAACCATTACAAACAACCATTACCGCTGGGACTCGAACCAGAAACCTGTGGCACCGAGCGCTACTCACTCGGCTACCAGGCCCTGAAATATTTTAAAAACAGGGAAAAAGAATCCATGTGTGATAATTATTTTTACACAAAAGCTTTGGACGAAAAAGGTGAAGGTTTGACGTCGGACACTATCTTATACAAAGAAATTGATTGAGAAACTTATTTTTATACTTCAGTTCTATTGATGAGTTACAAAAATGGCAATTGGAATGGATGAAATTTTACCACTAAATGTCTATTACCAGTAATTATGTTCGTGTTTATTGCTTGCATACCTTTTAATAATCTTTTGAAAATTAGATTTTGATTGCATTTGCATTTTTTAAGAAATTGAATTGCAAAAATAGATTTCTTTTAAGATTGTTATTAAAAGCTGTATCCATTTTCCTACCAGTTTAATCGAGCTTTTGTGTAACCGTTATAATAAACACTAACTTCTGCTGAAAAAATCGCTAATTTGGTGTTTTATGCTAAATAATGGCCTGCAGCGAGAAATAATGTATAAATTTTTTTTGTTTTTGCCACTATAATTGTAAGCAAAAACTCTTTCATTATCAATGCGTGGCAAACTAGTAAATTAGATTTTTTTCCTTTTTTCTATATACCGCAAAGGATATTTCAATTGATTTTAATGAAAAGGACAATTTAAAGGATACATTATTTGACCTTACATGAGACTTTTTTGTGTAATGGATTTCATTTCTCAGACGTCTAAAAGTAGGTAGATTTATATTTTAAAATAACTTAGATGTTCTTTATCTAACTTTCTTCCACTTTACAGAAATTATTATATTTTTTTGTGTTTGCGCATAAAAAATTATTTAATTTCCACTATTGGTTTCCTTTCTGAACTACTCATTTATAATTTGTATTTAATAAAAGTAAATAAATAAATTCATAAGAAATTGTCCTTTCGATTAACATTGCAACGGAGCCACCGGTTAAACTTTTACCACATTATGCTGATGCCGATGCCAACCCTGAACTGTCCCTAACCCTTTTCCGCTTTGTTTACTTCCTCGTAAAACGGCGTTTATTGGCAGACAAAAAAAAAGCAGGAATAAAATAAAAAAAATATAATTAATTACCGATCGATAAAGAAGAAGAAGAAGAAGAGAATCGGCGAACTTGACTGCCGTATTGAATGCAAATGGGAACGAGGCCCCTCCGCGAAAGGGTTAATGATCATTTTTCGCTCTATATTTGGGTATGAACGATTTCTCGCCTCGTTTGTCCAAATTACCCTCCACGATGCCTCAGTGTCCTTGGCCTTTTCCTTGGCGAGGAGGAAGAACTAAAAGGAAGAAAAAGAAAATAACAGGGGAAACTCACCTCGGGTGATTCTTGCCTTTTTCAAGTCCAAAGAAAAAAAGAAAAGAAAAAGGGGAAAAAAAAAAGATTATTGTTATGTGTGTGGCGAGTTCACTGCACACAACCTTCGCGTCCTTGCAGAACTTTTCTTGTTGCAGCAAGTTCGTACCTTGGAATACAAATGTTGATGCTTTGGGGTGTCTGGTTTGAGGGATGTCCAATAAGTGGTCGTGGTTCTTTTTTTGGATGTGGCAGTTATCCAGTTACTTGTTTTGGACTGCTTGGATGAAAGTTTATTGTTGCACCTTGGGCTGTTTCTTTTTTTTTTTTGCAAGGATTGTTGGTGAAACTCCTTTTTAGGGTGGTTTAATCTGTTTCTGATCTGTTAAAAGAAACCTTCGATGTAGTTTATACCTGATTATTTGAATTACGAAAGTAAAAAGGCTTATTTATGGCAAAAAAATTAGTAGCCATAATTATGCTTTATGTCTATGTTCCTGAATCGCAGAGTGTTTTTGATGTTTGTAATGGTTCTGAATCCACTTTAAACCGTAGGTACCAGTCTCATGACTGGTAGAGTTAAAGATTATTGTTATGAGTGTGGCGAGTTCACTGCACAACAACCTTCGCGTCCTTGCAGAACTTTCTTGTTACGGCAAGTTCGTACCTTGGAATACAAATGTAAATGTTTTGGGGGTGTCTGGTTTGAGGGATATCCAAGAAGTGGTCGTGGTTCTTTTTTCTTTTTTTTGGATGTGGCAGTTATCCAGTTACTTGTTTTGGACTGCTTGGATGAAAGTTTATAGTTGCACCTTGGGCTGTTTTTCTTTTGCAAGGATTGTTGGTGGAACTCCTTTTTTGGGAGGTTTAATCTGTCTCTGATCTGTTAAAAGAAACCTTCGATATAGTTTATGCCTAATTACTTTCTTTAATTCAAATAAAAAGGCTTATTGATGACAAAAAATTATTAGTCATAATTACATTATACATTAAATAGTATTTGCAAGGGCAACAAATGCTCATAAAATGATAAACTGATTTTTTTTTTTTAAAGGCAAGAACTTATGTTTGGTTGGTCCCTCTACGGTTATTTTGTGCACACTTTGAAGTAATTAGACCGGAACATACAGTTTAACGTGGATTCCAAATCACTTGCAAACATCCATGTTACTGCCACTATTCGAACCTGAAACCTGTAGTCCGGAAGGCCAGAGAGCTAGTCAATTGGCCATCAGGCCACTTTGCCTACAATAAACTGAAATAGACAAGGAATATAATAATTTAATTTCATTGTTTTATATAAATCTGCTTATATTTAATGAATTGTATATGGGATAAATTTTAAAGCTTCCTAGATGAAAATAAATAAACGAAAAGATTTTAGTTAATAATAATAATAAATTTTAAAAAGAATTATTTATTCCAAATCATTAGTGAAATGTACTTTATGAAATACAATGTCTTAATGAATGTTATGATCTAACAAATTGAAGTACCTGATTTAAAGACAAACATTTTAATTGACCTCGAGATAATCATTAATCTTGAATTTTTAAAGTTTTTATACAAATAAAAAAAAATATGAACTATAAAATATTTTATTTTTCCAAACACATTCCTGTCTAAATATCTAATTAACTATTGTTTTTTAAACTGACAAGTGGTTCTAACGATGTGACTGGAAATGAAAATAAAGAAGTTTATCATTTTAAAAATTCTATTTATATACATATATACATAAAACGAGAGAAATCTCTAGAATTCTGAGAATTGTTCTATTTAAATGGTTGTTGCCCATTTATTATTATTCTTGATAGCGATAAAAAAAGGAATAAAAGGTTTAACTTGTTCTGAGATTGTTAAATTTATATTGTTTGAATTTTATTCCCTGGTTTTTCAAAACGAGTTCCTGGGAAAACAGCTAGTAAAAGGAAACTTGTTTTTAAATGTAATATATTTAGTTTTTATTTTGTATGTTCATAATTAGGTAGGATAGTCTGCTCCATTGTGGAATACAGTAATTGGTGCCCCCTCAAATATATATATATATATATATGGTTTATTTCTATATGCATTTCAGTGTTAAAGATAGCAACGAAAAAAAAATATTACAGTTATTTGTAAATTTACAGTCGAATTTTTCAGAAATGAACTTATATACAATATCATTAATGTATATCGTAGTACCACTAGAAAATTTACGAGCGCCAGCCAATCTTATGAGATTGTTGAACATAGTTTTTGTTACTTTTAAAAAGATTCCTTCTCATTTTAGCAAGTGAGAGCCATCTGATGGCCAATTGGCTAGCTCTCTAGCTTTGGTATCACAAGCTTCAGTTTCGAATCCTGGATGGATGTTTGTCAGTGGTTCGGAATCCACGTTACTCTGTGGATGTTTGTCAAGAATGGTGACCTTATAGCGAATCCAAATCTAGTTAAGACAATGGAGGTCCTGGTCTAATTAGCCAAGAATGTGCAAAAAATGACCTTATAGCGACAAACCAAATCTAGCAAATGAGACAATGATATGCTAAAATTTTTAAGTCTTAATGATATGGTGAATACGTTATCAATGATGTATTAAGATCTTGTAACGGTTAAATAATGTTCGTGAGTATAAGTTATAGATCAAGTAGATTTTTTAACTGAAACAGCATATTCATTTAAAAATAAATTCAACTCAAACAAGGTTTATATATAATTGACAAAATTTTTAAAAAACTGCAATCTGGATATAATGGAATTAGTCAATATTTTTACAGAAGAAGAATTATATGCTATTCAGTGTTATTTTTAATTAAAATGAGGTTTTCATTAATAAATTATAATAATCCATGGCTAACTATCTATCTTAAATAATCTATCCCTATTGGGGGTTAAAACAAATCGTTGTTGGATTTGATTAAATTAATGTTTTGTTAAATATTGCTGTTTTTTTTTTTTTGCTTTATTAATTATTCTCAAAATATTATATACAGTAGAACCTCTGTAAGTCGAACTTCAAGGGAGACGCCAAATAATCCGAGTTATAGTTTTCGACTTACGCGGATTTTATAAGGAAATATTCGACTTGTAGAGGTTTAGATTCTTTCTAACTTATTTTGAGGTAAAATAAATAAATAATTCTTCAAATGATCGAGTTGTAAAAAAGATCGTAAAATCAAACATTTCTAATACAGATGTCCAATTTTTGTTCTTCTTCGAGTTACTGAGGGAAAATATATACCGAAATGGCTTGTGGGGATTGACTAATTATTTCGACTTATAGAGGGTGGAAATTTCAAGTAATGGGGTTTTGGGGTTTGTGAAGGGAAGGGAACAAATTTTTTTTTCGAGTTTTGGAGATTTTCAACTTATTGAGGTTCGACTTAAAGAGATTCTATTGTATTTAAATTACAAAGTTTTTCACTTTCCCTATGCAGTTTTCAAAGGCAAACGGACCACTTTCTCAGATTAACATATTAACCACTAAATCCCCCTTTATCTTTTCCTTTTTTTCGCGCACTGAAAAATAGTCTGCACATTGCCAGGCCCGTTCCAGTTAAGCAAGACATAAACTTCTTTCTTATCGACATTTATGACCCGTAGTCTTTTTTTTTTTTTTTTTTTTTATTCTTTTCTTTTTCTTGCTCACTTTTTAACGATGTTCTTCGTCTCCATTTCCCCAAAACCCGGCCTGCACGTGTGCGTTTCTCAAGGGCCCCAGATAACACGGAAGATCTATCGTTAAAAAAAAACCAACTATAAAAAAAAGTCTTCCTTTTGTCAATCGGCGACTACCATGAAAATTTTCCAGCCCTATGCTTGAAACCCATCGCCGTCGTTTATCTCCTCCCCATCTAGCCGTCTTTTAAATGTAAGGATGCAAGATCTTGGAACTGATGCTTACAAATAATTGAGATCGACAGTCGGTCTTTCTGTCTGGGTGGTTGGTTGGAATGAATTGTTGAGTGATGGCAGAATTATACTGCCTTTAAAGCAGTCTTTTATCTTTGGTTTATTTGGAAGTTCCAGTTCGTTGTGAATCTACTCCATAGTTCTTTTAGGGTTTAGATATAGATCATATTTCATGATAAAAGATTACAGATAAACTAATTTGATGAAAGAGACAGCTTCTAAACGTTATCTATCTTCTTCTGTAAGTGGTAATATTTATAGTTGCTGTCTGTCATCTGAAATGTGTTTTTTGATTCTGTTAATTTTTCTTTTATTGGAAATCTGAAGCAAAAGTTCAATAACATTTATCTGTATTTCAAAAGCACAGATTGTGTATCTCTGTATTGAAACTACTGCAATGCTTTTATACAAAAATGCATTTACTTGAAGTGGATATAGTTGTCGAAAGTATAATGTTTAGAAACTGTTTTTTTTTTAATAGTTTAATATACTGTTTAGAAACTTTAATGTGTCCAACGATATGTGTGGTTAATTTTGACATTGTCTTTGAGGTAGTAGATTTATCATATATAATACATAAGAGAAATAATTAGATGTTTTGTTTTTAATTCATATTAAGCAATGAAACCTTTTTTCTTTTTTGTAGTTAAGTGAAAAATACACCGTGTATCTTTTAACATAATAAACAAGTGTATAAAGTAACAGTATGCACAATATATTTTGTTTCCACGTAAATATTTATATAAAAGATATCGGAACATTTAAATATGTGGTCATCAATCCTTTGAAAAAGCTTTAAAAGAAAAAAGAGTTGGGTTAGGTTTTTACACTTTGACCTGAAATCAACTACAAAAACTAAATTTTATATGACAGTTAAAAAAAACATAGAAAAAGATTTCATAAATACTTTGATTATTATATTGAGTCCAAAAAAATATAAATAAATATACATTTAGGTTAATTCAATTACATTTAACAGATGTAGCATAAATATGTCGTTTTGCATGCCCATAGGAATATTGAGATGCAAACAAGAAAAGAAGATATCTAAAATAGATCATCAATTTGAAATGGATGGTGTTTAATTCATGGAAAAGGGTCCAGATAATTATTTCTGTTGAAATTAGTGTGTCACTGATTTGGATTTTCTTTTCCAACTTGTTCTTTTAAAAAGAAAAAGAGTACAGACAGCTAGCTGAAAGATGTTGTGTACCTTAAAGCCTAAAGGGTCCTCTTAGAAAGATTTTAATCGGCATTAAATCATTTAGTTGTCCATTTAGAAGAAATATAGGTTAACCAAACTCACACACATCATCTTCCAAAAACAAGATTTTCTTCTGGAGGATGAGAAAAAACCATCTATACATAGGTTGACGCACTTCATGGTATACCCTGAAGGTGATCAGGTTAACCGTCTGGAAAGAAAAACAAACCAGCAACTCATGAGTAGTTCCTCCCTCCCCCTTCTTTTTTCCTTATCCACCGTTTGGCACCGTTATGTTCTGCTACAAATGGTATCAAAACACGTGTTCCGTGGACGACTCGGAAACCTTTATAAATAATCAGAGGTCATCATTAAACAGCCACTTGATGCCATGCAGTTGATTCATTTGGTGGTGACCTGATCTAGTTGCATGTTCGATCTATTGGCGATTTTGGGGAAGTGGTAAAAAGGTGTTGCTGTAGAAAAACTCTTCTTTCCAGATTTGTTCATCTTGAGGAAGATACTACACCATCGACTTTGTTTCGTTTCCAGACCAGGTCAGTGAAATCATTTGTTGGATACCATTGATACCTTTTTATTGTCTCGATACTGATCGTAACTTTAAAAAACCACGATTGTATATGGTGTTATTGACTGGGTTTTTTTTTTGTTTTTTTTTTTTTTTTCAATGATCAATTGTGTTACGGATGCTATTTTGGCAAAGAGAAAAGGGAATGTATCATTTTACTATAAATGAGTTAGTCGTGAATCACGATTTCACTTTTTTTTAGGTCTTTGGTTTCGATCTTTTGTTTTTGGACTGGCATGAATGTGACATAAAGAATATTATTCTATGCGATTTATGGTAATACAAGTATCTTTCTTTGTTGTTGTTTTTTTTGGTTCGGTGCTTTATTTTCTGTGAGTAATAGCGATAAATTTACTTTTTTTGCTGCATTCCTGTTATGACTACATGTATTTTGTTACGATTGAATGAATTCTTGTTTCATAATGTAGGAAATGTTTGATTTAGGTTCTTCTGAGCCATTTTGTATAGTTGGTTGTAAGCAGTGGCGTAACTAAACCATCTGAGGTTTCGAAGAAGGGCCCCTCAATACAAAGTATCATTATTGTATTTTCTTTTAATAAATTACTACCTAAAATACGTGTTATTTTTGGTTGATACTAACGTTTAAATTTAAAGGGGGTATTGAATTAAAATTACTGGTTATTTTAGTAAAAAGAAAAAAAAAATTCGGGGTTTCTGATCAACAAAAATATCAATGACAGCATCAAAATTCAAGTTTTGGGTCCTGGAACGTCCGATGGATTGCCTAACAAATGAATTTAAAAATTTCCCAGTGGCACATGGGTGGCAGCGGTAATTCCCACTTTTTATTTTATAAGTATCGATTCACGAACCAGAAATCGTGGAAATCCTTAGCATCGGGATTGCCCATGCGTAACTGTTTTTATTACTATTACTACCAGATGCGATATATTTTTCATGCTAATGAATACGTTCAAAATCTTGATACAATTTTTTTTAAAATTTATCGCGTTAATAACTTTAATTTATTAAATGCAGAAGTAATAAATTTTACTTATATTGTGATAATAAATGTTATTAAATGTCATATCCTGCCATCTCAAAATTTATTTTGTAATAATATCAGGCCTTTACTGTACTCGCAGCCTCTCGGCTCGGACCGGGGTCCGTGGCAATTGCCCGTCTTGCAACTTATTGTTACGCCACTGATGGTAAATTATTAAAAAGGAATTCTTGGCTGTTACAGTATGCAGTCATCATCGTCGTCGCCATACTATCAGAATTAGTATTATCACATTAATGAATAATGTTCAATTTTTACGTAATAGACATTCAATTCTTCAGTTTAAAAATATTTTTGTGCTAAACAATTTGTTAAATTTTTCTTAAAAATCTTCTTGTTAAATCGTCTTATTTAAAATATATAAACTAATGAATATCTTAAAATTTTATTTTAATTATTATTTTTATTAAAACGTAAGTATCTTATCTATAATATATTTTGCTATAATTTAAAAAAAAATTAAGGCCAAACATATTAGTTCTGTAACATAAAATAAGTTTTTTTTAATTTATTAATCAATGGTTAATGTGTTTATCGGGAATATGGAAATAGGTATTACTTTTTTTTTTTTAATTTAAATCATCGTACCTTTCGTTGATTGCTACTGACTAACAGAAATGATTCGAATGAACTATCAGAGATTAAAAAAGGAAAAAAAAAAAAAAAAAAAAAAGTAGAAGTAATGAGCGGAGAGAGAAAGGATTAAAAAACAGAATCGAAGGTAAAAATGTTCTGCTTCCAATTTAGCCAACCTCTCATCGTCACCTGGTAAAACGGTTTTTTTTGTTCCTCTCTCTCTGCAATTAGTTCTGCCTCTCCGTGTCTGTTTGTCATCAACCATTGTTCTTTTTTTTTTGCTAGGAAGGGCAATCAAACGTTCGAAAGGAAGAGAAGGGGGGGGACAGGAGGAACTAGGAAGTTCTGTACATGTTAACTCTTTTTTATTTTACCAATTATTTTGTATGCTTTTCTGCTTCAACTCACTGGAGAGGATGCTCCATTAGAAATGAGACTCAACTGTTCGAAAAATTCATTTGCTTTTTATTGTTATTCTATTTTCTAATTTTTTTTTTTTTTTTTTTTTTTTTTTCATTTTATTTTTTGCCCTGTTTGTTATTACTTACAAGATATTGTGATAGTTGCCGATTTAGATTTGAATTTGTATTCGGTATGAAATTTTCGATTATTAACTTGGTTATCATGCGTCTCGTTAGGTAGTCAATGGCACTAGTTAAAGTTCTGCAATGCATAAAGAAACATCATCTGCATTGTAATAGTTTAATTCGGAATTTTGCTATAGAGTCGAAAGTCTTAATACCTTGTAGACTAAAGAAATGTGTTTTTACTATAAATGATTACCTATCTTTATTGAATTGATATGTAAATTCTTTGCATCAATGTTATGTCTATTATATAGATTTGGAGAGTTGGACTATTCGATTATCGCTTTCATCAATTGATTACGATTAATCTTTTGAGATATCTACTTGCGAGGTTGTTTCAGGTTCTTTATTTTTTTACATTGTAATAGTTTAATTCGAAATTTTGTTATTAAGTCGAAAGTCTTAATACCTTGTTAAACTAAAGAAATGTATTTTTACTATAAATGATTACTTATCCTTATCGCATTGATATGTTAATTCTTTGCATCAATAGAGTTGGATGATTCGATTATTGATATCATCAATTGATTACGATTAATCTTGTGTGATATCTACTTTTGGAGTTGGATGATTCGATTATCGATTTCATTACAATTAATCTTTTGAGATAACTACTTGCGAGGTATTTGTTTCAGGTTCTTTACTTTAATCAACCCCTCTCGTTATCCCTTTGGTCCCACAGGTTTCATGTTCGAATTCTGGCGGTGGCATGATTGTTTGTGAGGGTTCGGAATCCACGTTAAACTGTAGATCCCGGCCTAATTAACCCAAAGTGTGCAAAAACCGATCGTAGAGCGACAAAACCAAACCAAACCATCGTTATCAGATTTTGTCTTTTGTAGCTAGATTTACGATTTTAACATATAACTCAATTGTGGCCATCTTCTTTTGAGATCTGTGGAACAGTTTTTATCTTAAAAAAAAGGCACCTGATCTTACAACTCCTTCAATAGTTCACGTAGAGAAACTAGGAAAATACGAGACAGGAGGTCCTTTTTCGGACCGGCTCAAAGGCTTCATTTCTGACAACCACCTGAGATCCTACCCGTGGCGTCTGCGAAGTCCCGCCTAAACTACCTGTTCCGTCGAGACAATATCCGCGGTTCCTTTTTTCTGGGGCACTACCGACCCGGCGATTATTGCCCAAGATTTATGACCGACACTTCTTATGCCTTCTCGCAATCAATCTCCCCGGTTCATTTCGCCTTCGCTTCACTTCCCCCGTGGCTTCGGTAGCGAAATCTCTCCCACGGGGAGAACGGGTCGTAAACAGATAGCCACCTTTACCCAGAAGGATTGGTTAAAAAGAAGACGAAACCTGAGATTGATTCCATCCCTTCAACCCTCATCAGTTGACCTGTCGGGGTTGATTCTTCAGTAAATCGCATCGACCCCATTTCTTTGTTGGTGTTGATCAATAACTCTCTTGCTGTAGTATCTTTATTGGGTTTTTTTTATTTGGGAGGGGACACCTGTTGTTGGGATGGTTTTTTACCAACAAAGACGATTTGCTATTAAATGGCCGGGATGATTGCTCAATTTTCCAGAAAAAAGAGTCGTAAAAGAGCTAGACTTTTTTTATGGACTGCTACCTGCTGGAAATGTGCTTCTTTCTGAAAAGTTAACGGTTGTCCTCATCCCATAACGTAATCAGGTTCGATATAAACGCATACTTTATTGGCTGTTTTATAATTTTGGTAATAAAATAATTTTGTTGAAAAACTTGGAGATCGTTGAATTTGAGGATGGTCATAAAAAAGAGAGGAATAGATTTATAGTTGATGTATATATGTTTTATAATTGATGTAATTTGTTTATTTGATTAAACTGTTGATTACTGTTTTTTGGTTTTTTTTTTTTTTTTTTTTTAAGATTAATTATGCTTATAAAAGTAATTTTTGTTCACTTTTATATATAAAAAAAAATACATTATAATGTATTTTCTGTTAAAAATCTGATATAAAAATATATAGGATTCCCAATTTTTATTTTAAGCAGGTTAAATGTTAACTTTTTTTTTGAAATTTACATTAAATTTAAGAAAATACATCATTGTATTTATGTCTCGTGTTTTTTAACATTTATCTAACAGGCTTTAAAATTTATTATACTTCATCATTCATTATACAAAAAGCGGAAAAAAAATTATATCTTCCTTACTGTATTCGCCATTTAATTTAAAATGAGCTTTTTATGAATGATGTTTGGTTTGTCGCTCTACATTTATTTTGTGCACACTTTGTGGTAATTAGATCGAGACCTGCAGTTTAACGTGAATTCCGAACCACTAGCAAACATCCATGACACCGTCAGGATTCGGACTTGAAGCCTCTGGTATCACAGGTCAGAGCGCTAGCCAATTACGAATGAGGTATTCCAGTTGAAAGGTTCAATGATCTGTAATATAAATATGCCTCGTGTGTTCAAAAAAAAAAAAAAAAAAAAAAAAAAAAAAAAATCCCATTGATAAATAATGGATTCCGTAATTATTGTTTAAACGAGAAAGATTGGAGAGTTCTAGATCTACATGTCTTTCATTATTGGAACTTTTTGCTTAATGCAACATTTTTAACATAACATATTGCTCTGCCGCTGAGTGCCACAGATTTCGGGTTCAAGTCCCGACAGTGTTTGTAGGGGTTCAGAATCCACTTTAAATCGTAGGTCCCGGTCTAATACGACTGTAAAATGTAGGGCTCACAAATCTACCTCGTAAAAAGTAGCTGGGTAAGATTGTTTAGTGCTGACAATCTTATCCCGTAAAAAGAAACCATCTCATGTCTCGAAATCTACCAGTAGGCAGACGGCCTTGGCCCACCATAGCCTAAAATGCCAAGGGGTTAAAGAGAAGTAAAAAAAAAAAAGGAGTTTCTTTAAGTGAGGAAAAAATTAATAAATATTGGAAAGAACAATGACATTACATTCAATACTACTAAAAAATATTCTGTACCTTACTGTATTTGTATATGAAGGAGTGAAAAGAAAACACCAATATGTTACAATGAAAAAAACCTTCTATTCTATGTGATACACACAAAGTCTTTGAACAAAAAAACATATAGCCTTATCAACCTTATCGGGGAAAAAAGAAAAAAAAGAATCCACACACAAAACAACCCATTTAGAGTCATGTCTTGTTGCCAATCCAAAAAGGAAGTTTGGACAGCCATTAAATCCATAACGAGCCGTAGAAGGCAAAGCGTTTATTTGCCTACCCATTTGCCAGTCGGGGAAGAGAAGGTGTTCACGCTTCTCACTGCGGCAGAGGTTATGTGTCACTGGCTCTCTCAGTCATCTCTCCCTCGCCCTTCGAGAGATCGTCTCGAGGGCCTTCAACCTACCTGTCTTTTCCTTGCTTAACCTTGACGCTTATAAGGTCCTTCTCTGATGGATATGGATGTGGTATTTGTTGGCCTTCTTACCAAAGAGTGACAGCCTTCTCCCTCACTTACAAACTTGGTATCTTTTTTTTGCACGTGAGTGGTAGAGGGAGGGTGTTATTTTTTCAATTCCTTTTATTAGAGAGTTTTTGCATAACGTTTTTTTATCGTCCGATATTTTTTTCTCCCTAACGCTCATGCTCATAGGAAACATTGTACAATTGCGCATGCATATCTGTAATAGCGTTTCCTATGAACATGCGCGCTAGGGAGAAAAAAAAATATCGGACGATAAAAAAGCGTTATGCAAAAACTCTTAGCTCACACTCTCCGTATATATATATCTTGTTCAAATTTTCAATCGTTCATAAAATACTTCTTATTCATCCACTCAAGTTCAAATACATTTTTTTTGAACTTGTAGTGGATGACACTTGATGTTAATACAGTTTTTTCATATGTTAATTCAATAATTAAATTTAATTAATTAATTTAGTTTTTTTTTCAATTTCTTCTATTAGCTCACACTCTCCCTATATATATCTTGTTCAAATTTTCAATTGTTAATGAAATACTTCTTATTCATCCGCTCAGGTTCAAATATATATACATATTTTTTTGAACTTGTAGTGGAGGACACTTGATGGTAATAGTTTTTTTCAAATATTAATTCATTCATTAAATATAATTAATTATTTTTTTCAATTCCTTCTATTAGCTCACACTCTCCCTATATATATCTTGCTCAAATTTTCAATCGTTAATAAAATACTTTTTATTCGTCCACTCAAGTTCAAATACATTTTTGTTGAACTTGTAGTGGATGACACTGGATGTTGATACAGTTTTTTCAAATATTAATTCAGTAATTAAAGTTAATTAATTAATTTTGGTTTTTTTTTTTTAAGTTGCATATATCTACCCATAGATGGCGCCAGAGAAACTTAAAAAAATGAATGAAAATTATTTATAAAGGACTTTCTGCAATAGAGTGAAAAAAAAAGAGGAATTGACTTTAATTTTTGTTTTTTTTTTTTTTTTTTGTATTACTTGTTTCATTTCATTTCACTTATTCAATGGAGGGAAATGTGCTCTTTTCTAATTTAAGTAGTTGCGCTTCGCAAGCTTGCTATGCGTCGTTGGTTTTTAACGGAAAATTAAGCTCGTATACTTTTTTTTTTGTAGCGGTAATGTAGTTTTTAGAGGAAATTATATTGGTTGATTTTTTTCTCTTTTAACCGAGGTAAAAGGATTAGAGATCCGTAGCATTTTTATTTCATAGAAATTTGATGGCAATTATAGAAATACCATTTAAAAAAGTAGAAGAGTTTTTTTTTTATGAATGGATATTTGTTAAAATGTTAAAGGAAGTCCAGTTATTATCCATGTTTCCTTGATATTTAATGAAGCATTCATGAAGTGGAAGTCTGCATTAGTGTAATATGGGGAGGGGAAAAAAAAAAAAAAAAAAAAAAAAAAATGCTACTGTTTGTTAATATCCTTTTGTTCTTTTTTTTTTTTTTTTTTTTAAACTTGGCTACTGTTGCAAATGTTTGAAATCTTCCTAACTTAAATTTAAAAATATTCGTTCATCAAACAAAAAAAGATTTTTGCAATTTTATTTCCTTATTTGATATGAATAGTTAAAAAAAAAAATAATAAAAAAATTTAGGTTTAGTTTGTCGCTCTACCGTTATTTTTGTACACTTTAGGCTAATTAGACCGTGTCCTACAGTTTAACGTAGATTCCGAACCATTCACAAACATCCATACCACCGCCAGATTCGAACTTAAAGCCTGTGATACCAAAGGGCTGAGCGCTAACCAATTGGCCGTCAGGCCGCAAAAAAAATGTAGGAGATGGAGACAATATTATACTTGTAGATTTTTCCATGACGGTATTTTTTTTTCTATCCTTATAAAAATATTTTGCTTTGAATAGACATGGCTTTTCAAAGATTTTTTTACTGTCCTATAGAAAGATAATGTTGACTCTTCGGTAAAACTTTTTATTATTTATGATCACGTCAGAATAGGAGGTCTGTACATGTTATTTGCATTAATGCTGTGTTCATGGAGTTTATTTAATCTTCTATGTAAATAAATGTTCGCATGTGTATTCTGTATAGATTTAAAAACTACTCGACAGATTTCGCTAAAATTTTTATAGTTTTGCAAGGAGTGTTTAGGTAGTGGTTTGAGTGAAATCCGATAGATAGCGCTGTTGTCTTTACAATGTTAAGTAAAGATGTCTTTTCTCATTTTAACTGCTGTTAAAAAAAAAAAAAAAAAAAAAACATTTTGTCCCGAGGGGTTGAATACATAAAGTTTGATGAACGAAATACTACAAAATTGGATTTCTACTTGACAATCTAACAAGTTAATAGGCTGAAGAAGAAAGAAAAATACTAAAAAACGCAACAGCAATGAAAAAAAAAAAAAAACCCTTCATATTTTAACTGTCTTTTTTATTGAATAAATGATTTGAGTAAATAACTTCGACTGTTTTTAATTCTCATTATATATGTACTCAGATTTATCAATAGTGAATCACTGGCCTGCTATTGAACTAGCATCATATTTATATTATTAATCCTGTCCATTGCTAATGGATAGGAATAGTACTACTAATGGAACTACTATGAGGACAATGCGACTTAACGAAACTCCCTATTTTATGTTGATCGATTGGCAAACAGAATTGCATTTAAGATAAATTTTCATAAACAGCAAAATCTGCCCTCTTGTATAACAATAGCGTGCATGTTGTGTGCAGTAATTGTATCTGTTAATTGTATTTATCTGTAATGTAACTACAATGAGGATAATGAGAGTTAATGAAATTTCCCATTTTACATTGATCGATTAGTAAAATTACATTTAGGATAAATTTTTATAAACTGCAAAATCTGCACTCTGGTACAGCAATAATAGCGTGCATATTGTATCTGCCAACTAGCTTTTTCGCATGACCGAAAAAAAATATCTTGCCTGTTAAGTGTCACTGGGTCTTCCATTCACATGTCCCGCTTATCTACAGAAAAAGAAAAAGTGGATACTAACGAAATTCCCCATTTTGGATGGAGTTAACTGAGTTAATTTGGATGGTGAAGTGGAATTATGGAGTTAATTTGTTAATGAGTTAATTTGGAGTTAACGAAACTTCCCATTTTATGTTGATCGATTGGCAAACAGAATTACATTTAAGATAAATTTTCATAAACAGCAAAATCTGTCCTGTGGTAAAGTAAATAACATCCTTGTTGTGCAGTAATTGTATCTGCCAACTAGCTTTTTCATCTGACAGGAAAAAATATCCTACTTGTTAAGTGTCACTGGGTCTTCCATTCACATGTCCCGCTTATCTACGGAAAGAGGGAAAAGTGGATACCTTTTTTTTTTATTGCCATTTTTATCTTTTAAACCTGATAGTCACAATGCGTACGAAAGTGAATGTTGTCAAAGTGCATTTACCTTTTACCTTTTTTTTTTTTCTTCCTTTTTTTCTTTCTGGAAGAAGGCGGCACCTTCTTCCGCTATAATGAACTATATATATTTTTTATCTATATTTTATTTTTTTTTTCCCCACCCCAACAGATTTTTCTTTTGTCCCACCCACCCTTGACCCAGTCTCTGACAGGTGGAGCCCAGGCTTGCTGTAACAGGCCTATCCCTGCACTTTTTTCTTAACTTCTTTTCAACCGGCAGATGGTGTGGTGTATGAATGGGGAATATATATTTTTTTTATTTGCTTTTTCGCCAAACTTTTTCATATTGGCGATGGGTTGTTTGAGGAACGAGTATAGAAGGAAGGGGGGTTGTTCTCACGAGTCTTATTTCCTTCCTTCCTTTCTCGCTCTATCCCATCATTTTCGTGAGATTACGGTATTGAAATGTTCGATTGTGCCCCTTTTTAAAGGTCTGCAATTTTACCTCTTTCAAGTAGACCGAGGGAGAAATTGAGGTTGTTCGGGAAAAATGAAATGGGTTGACTGTTTTTTGTTGTTGTTGTAGTAAGAAAAAAGGGTGTCGAGGAGAAAACGATTTTATTTGTGTCTGCCAGATTCATATCAACAAAATTATTGATGTTTTTTATTCTTCTAATACAGTGTCGATTGTATGATGGTCACTTAAAATTGTTTATCGTAGGCATTTCGATTATGTTAAAATTTATTTCTTAACTCAATTATGTTGCGAAAGGAATAGCAATTGTATTGTTCTTAAGTCAAATCTTAAATTATAATTTGATTTAAATTGTTTTTAAATTTGAATTGTTTTTAAGAAAAATAAAATTTAGGGCTATATGATGAAGCTTGAAAAGAATAAATGGAAATTGAAAAAGAGAAAACTCTTTCAATGTTGAAATTTAATAAATATATAATGCTAAGTTTGTAGTATCCGTATATATTTCAATAATTTAACTATTAGCGGCGGTCAGTTTTGCCAATAATAATTTGATGTCAATAAAAAAAAACAATTGCAATTATTTTAAATTAAAAACTGGTTCATAAAAAAAATCGTCCGTAATTTTTAGTTACGAATATTTGAAACGAAATAGTAAATTCAGAGGAAAAATTTTTTTTTACTTTTTAAATGCCAATAGTTGTTAAGTTATGGTTTAACATACACGTATACCGTTTTTGCATTTACAGAATATGTTGTATGAAAGACTTTTTTTTATTTGAAATGAAATGAGCAGACAAAATATAATTCGAGATAATTAAAATCAAATAAAATTCAATTCAAAATTCTTTCAATAAAATAAAAATTTTATTTTATAAATGCAAGTTGAATTTAAAAAAAAAATTACTCTATAATTTTTATAAAAACGAAATCTTTTTATGAAAAGATCTCATATCAAAGTTTTGGTAAATATTAAATGTTTAATTAATAATAATTTTTGTATTCGTTTATTAATAATAAGTGGCACTTTATTATTAGTACTTCTTTTTTTACGATAAATTTAATGTCAATGTTAAAAACAAAATTCTTTTTCTAATTAATAATTAATTTTTTCATGCATTTTTCTTACATTTTTGAAGATTTAATTGCTATTATTTTATTTATGAGTTGATTTTCTTAGAGGATTTAAGAACTACTAAAATTATTTATTATTTAACGGAGAATAGAAATTATTTTATTATGACTAAATTTATTACTATTTATTTTGTTTAAAAATATAATAAATCATTTTACTATAATCATCTTTGTTGGTCGACTGATAACCTCACTAAATAAATAGATATTTATCTCAAAAGTACATCTTAATAATAATGATAATAAGAAAAACCACTATTGCGCATAAGGTTATTCACCTTTTTAGTCAAACTAGCAAATATTACCCGGCTTTGCCCGCAAAGAATAAAGCGTTTTTTAGTTTTAAGGAAATTATCTTAAAAAAATATCTCAGCAGGAATAAAGGTTTTAAATTTTAAATAACTTGCTGTGATATAACTTAACTAAATAAAGCAATTTTTATCCAAAAATTCTCAATACTTTTTCACATTTAATTTGTTTGCATTTATTTCAAAGAAAATAATAGTGAAAACTACAAATGTAAATTATGTAATTTAAAATTTTTTTACGATAGTAGTGCCTGCGAGTTTAAGGGTGTGCCATCTGGTGGCATAGATATGTAACTAACTCCCCAGCCCTACAGTCCATCTATATTGGACCATGACCCTTTTTCCAACTGATAGATTCCGAAACAGGAGATGTTTTCTTTTTACGGGGTAGGGTTGTCAGCCCAACGCGTTCATATTAGACCAGTACCTCCGGTTTAAAGTGGAAAATTCTCCCTTACGTACAGAATAAATTATTCATAAAATCCAGAAACTAATAAAATATACATATTCACAATGTTAACCTAAACGTTTGTTACTCTGATTATTACATTGGATTGTTACAACGAGTTTTAAAATCTTCCGCTTAGTTTAAGCGGAACGTGAAGCTTTATTATAGAAAAAAAAATTCAGAAGTGTCCCGTTTTTTTTTTATTTTATTTATTGCAATTTTTTTTCTAAAATTTTGAAATGAACGAGGAGTTGATTGAAAGAGAAAAGCCAATATTTTAAAACAGTTTGAGCCAAATTAACATTGAACCACTAAATTTCGGAATATTTTGGATTAGTTTACTTCTTCATTGGCGTAACGGCCCCATGGAGGGCCAAGGCCGTCGGCTTACTGTCAAATTTCGAGACTGGTTGGTTTCTTTTTACGGGGTAGGGTTGTCAGCCCTACGCCGCAAAAAGAAACCTCTACGCTCTACAGTCATAGTAGAGCGTAGAGGTTTATGCTTTACAGTCATATTAAACCAGGACCTACAGTTTAAAGTGGGTTCTGAACCACTACAAACATCTAAGGCACCTCCGGAATTCGAAAACGAAACCTACGGCAACGAGCCTTAGGGCATGGAAATCTACGGGAATAAAAAAAATAAATAAATGAAGTCTTTATGTAATTAAAAAATAGCGCATAAATTTTTATTTTTTTGAAATCAAAATAATAAGTCCAGAGGGAACTGAACTGTGTTAGAATTTTTTAAGTTATGGTGCAACAAACTCGCATACTTACATCCATTTTTATAGACAAGGATTCAACTTTTTATATTCAGACCACCTTGACGAAAATTCTTCAATCATCCAGTAAAAAAAAACTTTTATATTCTTTTACAATTGTTTAAAAAAAATTTTTTTTTCCTTCTTCTAAATAAAATGATACCCAAAACACTTTCTGAGTTTATGGGAAATCTCGTCTTTATAAATTGAAGTGGATGAAGAAAAAAGTCAAATCCGGAAATATTTTCTAATTTAACTCTTTTAAAAAAGTGTTTTAGCTGTTTCTTCATACTTGAATACTTGAATATTATTTGAATGTTTTGTTTTCTTCTTTAATCCTTATATGAGGTTTTTCTTCTTTTTGCAGATTACTTTTTTGTTCTTTTTCTCCAAACAATTCCTAAGAAGATGGGCGAGAAGCGAGGCATGCGTGCACTGGAGCTGTGGTGTCGTCGAGTCACCGATGGCTACAGGAATGTGCGGGTGAATGACATGTCCAGCTCGTGGAAGGACGGTCTTGCCTTCTGCGCCTTGATCCACCACTTCAGACCCGACCTCATGTGAGTCCTTTTAATTGGATGGGATGAGTCACTTATTATTCTCATTCCAGTATTCAAGGACTATTGTTTGTTGCTGCATTTTGGGATAAATTTAATTTAATAATAATTTTTTTTTTTTTCAAATCCCATATATTTAATGAAATATATTTTATGTTCATTAACAAATCATCCTTATAATTGTTCTTCAGCTGTTACAAAGTTAGGAATATACTGGAGGAAGGGAGTATCCTTATTTTTTTTCAACGAAGTTAATCATTTATGGATTTATATCTTGATAATTATAACAGACATATTGACAATTACAGCTACAGGCATAAATTAACAAACATATTGACAAGTACAGTTACAGACATAAATGAACCGACATATTGACAATTACAGTTACACACATAAATTAACAGACATATTGACAATTGCATTTACAGACATATTGACAATTACAGTTAGAGGCATAAATTGACAGACTTAAAAATTATGTCTGTTATACTTGAGCTTTTATTTTTCAAATTAAAATTAAGTAAGAAAAGATTTAATTGTGGAAGAACTGCGTATTTCGAAGTTTCGTGTTGTTGCTGTTGTCGTACTCCCTGAAGAGTACAAGAAAATCAAATATCGTGGTGCTCCCCAATAATATTGGTTATATTGATTACCAGCTCGGAGTATAAATTCTCCTCCGAGGGATGGTCCAGACAATGCATGGCGACTGCAACAGCTGGGCAATCAAAGACATAATGAGGAGTAAGCTCGACATCAGGGCAGTTGCCACCCTTTTGGTATTCTTACGCCAACAGCAGAAATTTTCATATTTTTGTGGTGCTTCATCCTTAATCTTGTGAGAGTAGTAGCTGTTCTTCTGTCGACATTGAGTTCTATAATTTGGTATTTATTTTCCAACTGCATATCTTACATTTTTTTTTCTATGTTAAAAGAAAATGAAAATGGAAACCATTTAATTTATTTACGGTTTATCTATAAAGTTGTATTTACTAATCAAAATAAGTTATGAAAAAATGAAGAAATATACCCACTATATATTTACAACAGTGAATTAAGATAAGTACTCATTGTGAATCTTAAATATTTTTCAACTCACACGTAGGTTTTCTTACATAAAGTTTCAACAGCATGTAGGTGTTTATAACGTTTAATGTAATTTATTTAAATTTTTTAAGCACTCTCATTTGCTAAACAAAATGTTCAAGGTCTTTAAAATTATACTTATTTAAGCATACATAAAATAATATCAATTATAATCTTCCTACGTTATTGTTGATTTTTTTATTACAAGGTAGAACTAAGATGATAACAGAATTGTATTAAATATTAGAAATGATAACAGATATTAAAAAAATAATAATAATAAGGTTAACAATAAGAACAGGATACAGTATCAAAAATAAAACCATGCTTAAAATTTTAAATGTTAAGTTCTTTCTGTCGAAAGAACTAAATTGAATTCAGAGATAAAACAGTTAGGTTGACCTAGAAATCAGTTCAACTGCATATTACTAGAATGTTTTTTTCCAGAGATTATTAAGGAAATAAACAAAATAACAAAGTTTAAAAAATATGTCATAGATTATGGTAGAGAATTTTTGTCTTTCAATTCCCCTAGTTTGAATAAAATAATAATTTAATAAAGATTATGTAGATAAGTCAGTCTGACTGCCTTTGGTTGTTGCCAAATTTAAACTAGAATAATTCAGATAAATTATAATTTTTTTTTTCATTCCTTTTAGCTTAAAAAGAATTCCAAAATTTTATACAATTTTTGTTTGCAAAACAATTTATTTAAAATCTAGGGTACTATAAAAATAAATGCTAATGTTTCATAAGTTTTATTTATATTTCTATTACTTGCTTCTATAGATAAAGGATAACAGCGGACACTTTGAGAATATTTAATACATTTTCAAGTTATTAAAATTTTATGATAGTGAAAGCATTTAGTTAAAAATATATTTTTCTTTTTTCTTTTCAGTGATTTCGAATCTTTATCGAAAGAAAATATGCTCTACAATAATGCTTTGGTAAGTACAGTTCATGTTACATATTTGTAAAATGGCGTGATAAATCATTTCTCAAAAATAATTTGTCATGTCAAAAGTTATATATATTTTAACTGAAATAAATAATACATCAACTTAATTACAGTGTAAAGACACTACATTTGTATTTAATGACATAATAATTTGCTTTTTAAAATCATCATCGCCAAAGCCATCTGCTCGCTGGCAGATTTCTAGACAGTAAATGTTTTCTTTTTACGGGGTGGGATTGTCAGCCCTACGTCCAACGCTGTACAGTCAAATGAGACTGGGACCTTACGGTTAAAGTAGATTCCGAATCACTTCAAACATCCATAGTACTACCGAACCCGAAAGCCTGAACCCGAAAGCCTGGTACCCAGCTCCAGAGCGCTAGTCACTTAGCCATCAGGTCCCGCTTTTTAAAATAATGAAGTAAAATAAACCTACAATTAAAATAAATTCCCGTACAATGTTTGTTGTGAATTTCAAATTTGATGAGTAAATCACAAAATCTTCCTACTTTGAACTTTGCAAAGACGTTAACGTTACCTTATTATGAAATTCTTTAATTTCAAACAATATCTATTTTTTTTTATCTTCCACTATTTAAAACATTATACTGACTAACATTAGCATAAAGATTATTTTGTCTAGAAAAAAAAAAAAAAAATTTCTGTGATTGAGATCAGTTTCAAAATTATTTGACAAAATACAAATAGTCCCAAATCTCGTCATGGTGTGTTGATTGCGATTCCACGCATGGCAGGTTTGTTTAAAAAACTTATTTTTAGATCCTTTAATGTACTGCCTGTGAGACTTCCGTGGTTAAAAAACACATTTCACGAAATGCGATATGTTTTGATATCTATCAATCAATATATATTTTTTTTAATGACAAACATGTTAGATTTCTTTTTACCAATTATTCATGTTTTAGTTCATATCTTTTAGCGTATTTACATAATTATATGTGTACATTTAACTTCGTGTAGTTTTTTCCCAATACAATGAGTTTTTGATTGATTTAAAGAAGTAAGTGTTGCTAATTTTAAAACATCACGCATGGGTATTTTTTATTTATGGCATATATTAATGCAGAACGTTTGAGATGTGCAAATATCGCTTAATCTTTACTTGACTAAAATTGGTTTGTTCTTATTAGCTATTTTTAAGTTTATAAATATGTAGTTTTCTGACTAGATGTGGCATAGCCAGGACTTCTTAATATATATCTATATATATATTTAAATATTTATTTATAGATGTAGAATTGGTAAATATTTTCACGCTTAAAATGTGATCCTAATAAGATCTTGTGATAAAATGAAAATTGGAACAAAACTATCTAAGAAATTTTCTTCTCCATCTAGTGTTACTTATTTTAGAAAAATTTCAAAGTTCCTTGAAAATTCAGGTAAAGGTTTGTCACCAAGTCTCTCGATAGACCAATTCGCGGTCCAGTTTGTCACCGTCTCGATAGGCCAATTCGTGATCTAGTGATAAGTTTGTCACCGTCTCGATAGGCCAATTCGTGATCTAGTGATAAGTTTGTCACCTCGATATGTCAATTCGTGGTTCAGTTTGCAACCAAGTTTCTCGATAGACCAATTCGTGGTTCAGTTTGTCACCAAGTTTCTCGATAGACCAATTCGTGGTTCAGTTTGTCACCAAGTTCCTCGATAGATCAATTCGTGGTCCAATTTGTCACCGTCTCGAAAAGCCAATTCGAGATCTAGTGATAAAAGTTTGTCAACCTCTCGATATGCCAATTCATGGTCCAGTCCAGAGGTATATCATGCAGGAGGACTCGTGTCCCGATTCGCTGGCAGAGTTCGTTGCAATCACTGCCTTGAGATACGAAGAAAATCAATGCAATTGAGTCAATGTATGTTAGCGTCTCGCATCGACAGTCAGACTGCTTTTGGGGAATTTTTTCGGGATTTTTCCTATACGACATGTACATATGAGACAACTACTGCTAAAAATCCTCCCTTCATTACTTGATGATGGGCTGTTTGTGTTGCTGCATATCCTCAGTCTTAACAGAGCTAGACCAGGTTCATTACATTGTATACCTTAAAGAAATCTAGAACCTGCAATGAGTTGGAAATAAGATCCTAGGGCATTTAATGGTATCCTTTGATATTTATATATCAAATAAAGTGTGCCAGAACTTATTCCATTAAAATAGGATTATATTTTTTTGTACAAGGACTACATAAAACTAGCGCAGTGTGACTCACCGCTAGCACACCTTTCGAAACCAAAAACATGTGTATTGTCAAATGCTCTCGCGTAACTTCTGACAAATCGTCAGAGAGATCGTAGTCAGTGATCGCATGAACGCTACTGCGGAGATTTAATGCTCACTACAGTCCTGTCTAGAGAGCCCCAGGCAGGACTGTTTGTAATATTCATAACTATAACTTGAGTCATGGATTTTTTCCCCACACGATTCAGCTATCTAAGTCTTCACTATTTTAGAAAATTTTTACTTTTTGGCCAGAATTTGTATTATTGTATCAAAATAATCGTGGGAAAAAAATGACAGAATGAATTTTGATTACAATAATTAAAAATAAAGTTCATGGTTATAGCCAATCTTCTAGATATCAACAACCAAAAGTTTTATTCTCTGTTTAAAAGTAAATAAATTTTGATTATATTTATGAAATTGTCAACAGTTATTGCCGTAAGAGATTACAAGTCTTATAAAGCTATAAAAAAATATATTTTTTAATTTATATTAATGAATTTTTATTTAAAGTGGAGCATCATTATTAATAATTATTATAAAGGGAATGCTATATAAATTATCAGAATATACTATCACATTTTTATTAAAAAATATTGATATTTAGAGTCACGAAATAAATATGAAGATATTACAATAGATAAATCATGGTTGACAATGTGAATGTGCCATGCCAAAAATTATAGCTACAAAATGCAGAATAATGCGAACAGAATGTTATGCAATTTAATGTAAATTCATCTCGAAAAATAATTAAATTCATTAAAAATAATGTTGAAATAGATGAAATTTTCTTGTTAAAATAGTATGGGTGCATACTCGAAGCTAGAAATGTTGCAATACAATTGTAAGAATAAAAAGAAAGGATCCATCATGTTCTTGGCCTGCACTGCTAAAAAGGGTCCACCCTAAAAGTTGAATTTTGACCTATTTTAGTATTGTTCATCGGCAGAGATGAAAGTTGAGTGATGGATTAAAAAGGTGATGTCACCCATGAGATGTTTTGAAGAGTTTTTTTACCCTAAAATATACATAAAAAATATTTAAAGGCATGACTTTTCCTTTCTAAAAGAGGATAATAAATTACATGGGTTAACTTTGTCCTGAAAAGTTTTAAATAAAATGCTGTTTGTTTTTTGAATATATTTGTTTTTTAATATGGTTAGAATTAATGTCAAACTCGTTGGGAAAGGATAATAATTATAAAATATAATTATGAAAGACTTATCGAGATTTAATAAGTAGTTTATTTTGACTATAGAAAAAAAATAACGCCTCCGTCATTTAAATTTAAATTTATATTTATATCCTCAGTGTTTATAATGAATTATTATTAAAACATTGCACACTTCATTCGATTTAATCATTAAATTTTAAATTTGTTTAAAAAGTAGGATGATCTGTGCTCCTATATTTCTTATTATAAAGTTTATCTTATTAAAAAAAAAAAAAAAATTTAGTGTGCAAGTTGGGCAACCCGATTGTAACTGGGTGTGATTGGGTTGAGATACTTGAGGCACAGATTGGAGAACTCGCAACTTTATTCACACACACACACGTACAATTGGAGACATACAATATTTAACACATTTAAAGACATATAATTATAGATTCGTGAAAGGATTCAATTTCTAACCCGAAAACCCGATATTCAGGTACGCGCAAGATGCGCGAAATATACTGTCTCTCCGGGGGAGAGTCTGAAGGACAACTAATACGCAGGGTTGCGTTAAATATATTTCCTGTCGGGATGAAAGATTGTAAACTAAACGTTTCTTACCTGGAATTCTGGTTGTTCTGTACTTCCTCTTGAGTGAGAGTCTCAAGGTCGATTGACTATTTCTCCTGAACGCCAAAGGAGGCGCTCTTGTCAGTGTGTAGGAGGAAGCACGGTTACGAAAAGAAATTGCCAAATGAGTTAGGAAAGTATATTAATGAAGTATTTTATCAGAATATTTGTTTTTTAAATTGGATATGATTGCGCTTAAACAATTTATATGAAGAGACCCCCTCCTCCACTTTGGTGAATATGGTAGTTACACCAACTTTTAATTCAAATAAAAAAATAAAATAAGAAAACAAATCTATCTCTACTTTTGAAAGGTCGTCTATCAAATTAATTTTATTCAATTTCCTTTAGCTACATAGATTTGGGTCAAAATGAATGCGTGTTGGACATTTTATTTATACTATAAATTCTACCCTTGGCAAGATTTGACTAATGTTTGTACTCCCCCCCATCTGTTTGAAAAGGAAATCCTAATGCCTGTCATAGAAAAGAAACTAGATCATATAAACATATAAATTTTTCCTGTTCTTGATTTAAACTGACAACTGACTATAACAGTAGACTGACTATTACAACTGACTATTTCTTATTAGATTTAAGATATTTTCCTTTTGTTTTTTCACTTATAGTTTGAAAGGGTACATACACGCATACAAAAAGAATTTTCTTTCAAGCTTTAGTTGTATATTGTGATTGAACTCTCTATATATTTGATCGTTACTTGCTATGCATCATCTAATTTATTATTAAATCCCTTGCCATATACTGCAATCAATTCACTGAATATTTTTATTAGCTTATTTAAAATCGATATGAACATCTCTGTGTCGACTGAATGGTTCATCCGAAGAATTCGTTCTAAATGATTGATAAAAAAAAAAAAAAAAAATGATATTTTCTTTTTAAAAAATATTTGAATCAAATTTTTATTAAATGAATGAAAATATACTGCAATCAATTCAATGAATATTTTTATTAGAATATTTTAAAAAAAAAATTACATTTTTGTGTCGTTTGAACGGTTCATTCGAAGAATTCGTTCTAAAAAGATTGATTCGAAATAAATAAATTGATATTTTCTTTTTTAAAAGTTATTTGAATCAAACTTTTAATTTTAAATGAATGAAAATTTGAGTAATCTCTCTATTATTAGACGGAAATTAATAAAATGAAATGTAAAAATTTTTAATTTCCAATTGAAAATATCGTTTGCATTCGAATGAATTTTTTACTCGTTCATTAATGTTTTTCTTTCTGAAGTAGAATTCATTACGATTTTGTCGTTTGAACGGTTCATTCGAAGAATTCGTTCTAAAAAGTAAATAAATAAATAAATTGATATTTGTTTTTTAAGAAATTATTTGAATCAAATTAATGAAATTTAATTGATCTCTTTATTAGATGGAAACTAATAAATTGAAACGTAAAATTTTTTAATTTCCAATTGAAAATATCGTTTGCATTCGAATGAATTCTTTACTCATTCATAAATGTTTTTCTTTCTTAAGTAGAACTTATTATGACTTTTTTTCTTTAAGTTCTTAATGTAAGTAGCCTTCTTTTCTTTCTTTATTTATTTTAATCTTCCATAACTTACGAAACCACTGTGGTCGCAAGCAGCTTATCATGTTTCATTATATTGTTTTGTGTTGCAACACTTTTTACCTTCAGAAATATCTTCTTATTTATGAGCTTTTGCCAAATAAAAGCCATTTTAAAATAATTTTTTTTTTCAAGCTTAATGTGAGGGAAAATAATTTTTGAAATCGGAATTACCAGGATATTAAAGCCAACTTATTCATTTATGTTTATTTCTTCTTGAAAAGAATGCTTCATGCATACTTCCACTTCTACTTATAAGAAATGTCGTTTGCGGTTTAAGTAACGGTTAAGCAACGGAGCTTAACCGTGATATGTAATCCATCCAAGCCAAAGTCTTTATTCTTGTACCAGCTGCATGCAATTTAAGAATTGCAAATGTTTCCTGCACATTTACCCTTTTTTTTTCAGGTCAGATACTCTTTCTTTTTAAGGGACAATATTTTTTCTTTTTATTTATTTACTTTTGTTTTCTTCTTTTGTTGTTGTTCTTTGGCGGATCCAGTCAATGATTTATAAGTAGCGTAACCGAATTGTAATACTACGATTTCTTTAGGCCAAAAATAAAATACATTTGGGGAAAAAAATAAATAAAATAAAATTAGGTTGAAATAAAATATAGCGTAGTATCATAGGTTTTTTTTCCCCCTTTCTTTTATTTCGTCAACTATTAAATCTTGTATAGCAAAGGCAGTGAAAATTGATGAAAGTTCTTTAAAATATCCCTTTTTTTTTCGGCAATTATGAATGACTTTTTTTTAAAATGTGTTTTTATAAAGCTTTTATTCTATAAATTGTTCATAAAAAATCCTTATAATTAACGCAATTTATTTTCTTTCCAAAACACAAATTCGGTAGAATAAATGTTAATTTAAGCAGTTACATATGCTCATCATCAGTTCAATTTTGGGCTAATGAGAAATTGATAACTGAAATCTTCTACTTCAATGGCGCAACAACCCCATGGTGGGCCAAATACATCTGCCTACTGGCAGATTTCACGTCAGGAGATGTTTTCTTTTGACGGGGTACGGTTGTCAGCTCTATGCACTAGTCATATTAGACCTGAAAATACTGTTTTAAAGTTGATTACGAACCATTTCAAACAACCATGATACCGCCAGGAATTGAGTCCTGTGGTACTGAGCGCCAGAGAGCTAGTCACTCGGCCATCAGGTCCCGATAATTGAAATCACAAACTAGTAAAATGCATATTGAAATTGCAAAGTACGAAATTTTGAGATGGAGCTCATATCACCCAGATGCAAAATTTAAGATGGATTCACTTAATTATTACTCATTCTACCATACATGTTATCTAATTACATTAAATATCTAGATTTGTGTAGTACATAGCATAATTGGCGTCACATTTTTGTATTTTTTTTAAATGAAACTTTTCCTCGTTTTTTTTTTAGCCCTAAGATTTTCATGAGGGCCTGATGGCCGAGTGACTAGCTCTCTGGCGTTCGTTATGATAGGGTTCGGGTGATGGCGATACCATGGGTGTTTGCAGCGATTCTGAATCCACTTTAAATCGTAATAATAGCCCCAGTCTAATATGACTGTAGAGCGTAGGGCTGACAATCCTACTTCGTAAAAAAGAAAACATCTCCTGTCTCGAAATCTGCCAGTAGGCAGACGGTCTTGGCCCACCAAAGGGCTGTTGTGCCAATGCTGATGATGATTTTCCTTACAAAACCGTGAACTCCTATATGCCTTGAATATCGTAGTTGACGGTTTGACAGTTGATAAACTTTTGTTTTATACCAAACATAATTTTTTTGTTTATTTCTTTTAATTTTAACCTTTTTTGTCGAGTAAAAAAAATTTAAATATATTTTCGTAAAAACTTTACTAGTATTTTCTACTTAAGTAAATGGTACATTGCCTTATTTTATTTTTTGATATCCCATTTTTTGCCACTAGTAATATTTATTCTAATATAAATTAAATATTACAACTTGTTTGTCCACACACACACACACACACACATGATTGGTAGAAAATAAATAGAAACTAAGAATTTGCCTCTTCAAAACAATAAAAAGTACATGTGTATTACATAAACTCTTTAAGTTAGATTCCATTGCGCAAATGGTGAATTAGGTGACATAGGGTAAAAAAATAACGACAATAAATCAATCCTCAGAGTGCTAGAACATGAATGCTTTGAATCGAAAAAACACTAGAAATCATCGTAAACATACAAGTCTGACATTTCGTGTGCATTGTATATCTTCGTTCCATGTTGTATGGAAATTTTTTCTAGAAATAAGAGTCTAATAACTCATGATTACATAAATGATTAATAAGCAGAAAAATTTGACACAGTTTCGTATTTGTTATGAAAAGTCTGTCTAAGAGATGTATTTACGAATAACTCCGTGTAGATATTCAGATATTAATTATTATTAAAAATAGAATACGTGAGTTATTCGTCATTTCTATTAATTCAATAAAATTATTTGTACCATTTTTTAATATTAATTTTAAAGTAATTATGTTCAATAATGATTATTTAATTTAATTATTATTGATTTATTTCTGATGATTATCATTATTTAACTTAATTACTTTAATATTAATATTAAAAAATGATGCATGTTTTACGTGAAAAAAAATTTTACATGGTAAATGTTTTAATATTAATTTTAAAGTAATTATGTTAAAAAAAAGATAATCATCAGGAATCAATCAATAATGATTAAGTTAAATAATTATTGATAAATAATTTAACAAAATATAATTAGTAACTTATAATAATTCATATAATTCTTATTGATTGAGGCCTGAATATTTAACTTTAGAAAAATGCACAAAGAACTTCCATTAATTTGTAATCCATTAATTTGTTGACAATTTCCATAAGGGCTCTGGTATATATCACTTTTCCAATACGGGGATAAGAGAAATACCTTTTCGAATTTTTCTCAGGATAATTTTTCATATTTGTGTTTCATATGGGGGGGAATTGAGAAAATGAATTATTTTTTAAAATTCATGTAATTTACACTTTTGAAGTAGTTCCTATTTTCTATTAACTAGTATGATTTTAAATAGGCATTTTCAACATTTGTGGTCGTAATCTAATTCCTCTTGTGAGAATTTACCTCCCAATATACAAATATGGAACAGTATTAAAAGTTTCTTAAAAAAAGAATTTCGATTTTTCAGACTTATTATGGATGTACTGTTGTTAGTATTCCATAAAAACATTTTAAGTTTCTAAATATATTACAAAATATTAAGTAGATAAAAATATTAAGTTTCTAAATATATTAAAATAGTAAGTAATATTAGTAAAATATTAGTTATGCAAGATATTCTTCATTGGCGCACAGCCCCATGGTGAGCCAAGGCCGGCTGTCTACTAGCAGATTTCGAGATAGGAGATGCTTTCTTTTTTACGGCGTAGGGTTGTTAGCCCTACGCCCAGCAGTCGTATTAGACCGGGACCTACGTTTTAAAATGGATTCCGACCACTACAAACATCCATGGCACCGCGGGAACTCGAACCCGAAACCTATGGCACCTAGCGCCCGAGTGTTAGTCACTCGGCCACAAGGTAGTCGGTAGGCCCCAAGGTATTAGTACAATAGAAAATCAAACTATTCATTGGATACATTATAATTATTTAAGTTATGTTCTTTTATAAAAAGTAAAAAAGATAAAATAAAATAAAAATAAAAGATGTTGCAAAAGATAAGATAATAATAAGATCATTATACATTCGATGAATTATTGAAGTCGATATTATTTATTGACTCTGTTAATTTAAAAAAAAAAAATTTAATGTAAGGAAAAATAATAACAAACACATATGGCTAGAAAAAAGAAATTAAATATTCCCCAGTTTGGAATTTTTATTATCTTTCTCCCAATGCAATTTTATTATGAAATGACAACCTTTATCATTTCTAAAACTATTTTCTTTGCTAACAATACTATCCTAACTCAAGTGATCTCACTCTTTTTTTTTTTCCATTATATCTTGAGACTTCTAATTTAATGTTTTATGAGCGGTTTTCTTTCAAAGTAAGAGAAAAAAAAACCCATTTCGAAGGGTGTTGTTTGATTTTTAACTCATAATAACGCCGTCGTAAATTACGTGCTTTCCAACAAAACAAACTCCATTGCTGTCTTATTTTGACCTACATTTATTATTATTATTATTATTATTTTTATTTTCCAACTTGGTGCATGAAGCATCTACGGATAATTTCTTGGCTAAAGCCCACTTTTGTGTGCGAAACCAGTTTTCTTTTGTATAGCCCCATGAAAAGATATATTCAAGAACATCATCAGCACCAGCGTTCGTTCTACGTTACTCACCAAACATTATTCCATTCCGTTTTTCAAGAACTGCTTTTTTGAACTCTTCCTTTTGTTGTTCGTTGTTGCTGTGAACGAATCATTCGAGTTCGTCGTTAGTCGTGGTGTTATGTATTTGGGCCACAATGACCTTACAGTGAACTTTTACCCTACTAATGTCAATGAAGTCTGTAGCCAAACCTAAAAGATTTTCTTGTATAGTATGTAGGCCCAGGGAAGTGAAAGTAGGAAGCATTTTAGTGGCCGACAAAGTTAAGTAGGGGGAAAAAAAAAAAAAAAAAAAAAAAAGGCTGGTAGCAAGTAATTTTACTTGTTTAAAATTAATGAGGGTTATGTAGGTTTGAGAAGCTACTAACACTGGTATCACGATTTTTATTTTACGCGATGGACCAGTCATTGTTATCAAGGCAGATGAGCCTGGTAACTACTTCCGTGTTAAGAGGTCAGAAATTTGATCATTAATTGTGTGGTGTGATGTAATAATGGATTCTCCTTGCTAATGTCGGTAAAAAGTAATTTATACTCGTGACTGAGGAGGAATGATGGATTGAAAATGATTGGTTTGACCACAATTTTTGAATTTCATTTGTTGGAAAACGGCATGTACAGAGAAAACATGTTTTGAAATTAACTTAAGAAATATACCCTGGGTTCGTTTCCTTTTCGTATGCTAAATGGCCATTAAGTCTTTTCAAATTTAAAAAGGGGGAACATATCTTTGTACCATCTTTACCATTCTGTACTTCCTGATGTCCTACTACGAATAAATTTTATGTATCAAACGGAAGTTTAAGGACCTTTCACATTGCGCAGCCTGGTATCTCAGTGTATCCCGATGTCCTACTATGAATAAATTTCATATATGTACCAAACAAAAATTTGTTACGGCCCTTTCCCGTTATCCCGGTATCCCAATGTCCTATTATGAATAAATTTTATTTATGTACCAAACAAAAATTTGTTAAGGCCCTTTCACGTTGCACAGCCCGGTATCGCAATGTAATGTTTATTTACAAATCTTTTCTCTATAATAAGGGTAAAAAATAAATTAACGTGGCTTATATATTTCTGGGCTTGATGGTCGAATGACTAGCTCTCTGGCTGTCGGCGCCACAGGCTTTGGGTTCCAGTCCCGGCGGGCCCACGGATGTTTGTAGTGGTTTGGAATCCACTTTAAACCGTAGATTCAGGTCTAATATGACTGTAGAGCGTAAGGCTGACAGCCCTACCCCATAAAAAATATATATATATATATCCTGTTTCGAAATTTGCTAGTAGGCAGATTGTCTTGGCCCACCATGGCGCTGTTGCGCCAATGATGATGATCTATATACTTTTCTTAAGTAAATAAAAATACATCTCCGAATCATTCTTTAAGAAAGTGGTCATGTGTTTATTTATTTTTAATTTAATTCAATTTTCAACAGATTTGCCACCTCAGATTTTTTTTTTTTTTTTTTTTTTTTTAAATATTATTTCTTACACCAGATTCGAAAATTGAATACCTACTTATTTTTAAATTCAAAACAACAATATAATTCTTACATTGTAATCTGCTTCTTGTAGTTATTAGTATTCATCACACACAGATCAATTTTGTTTTTCTTCAAAATGTCTTTTATTTGGAGCGATACCCAAGCAATTATTTCATAATTTTCAGTAATTCTAGATAACAAGTTATTATGCATTCGCTGTTCAAGATTCTTTATTTGCATTTGTTATTTCAAATCGTTTAAAAATTAATAAATAAAGTTAGTTTGTAAAGCTTAATAAATAAATTTCATGAAGTTGAAATGCTACATTTCCGAAATTCTCAAGTTTGAATGAATTGGATTACCTTCTATCTTACATTGAAATCTTTTTCCATTATTTTAAACAAATGAATTGTTAATGCAATTTATCAAAATGATGAATGGAAGCACTTTTTTTTTTTTTATTTCTTCTTTAATTTTGATACTTGAATGCAAAGGTCAAATTATTATATATGCATAGTAGAAAATATTTATCTCGCACTCGGTGCCACATGTTTCGATTTTGAGTCCCGGCTGTACCATGGATGTTTATAGTAGTTCGGAATCCACTTTAAACCGTAGATCCCGGTGTAATATAACTGTAGAGCGTTCGGTGTAGGGCTGACAACCGTATTCCGTAAAAAGAAAACACCTCCTTTTCGGAATCTGCCAGTAGGCAGACGGTCATGGTCCAACATGGACTGTAGTAGCAGGGAGTTAGTTAATATAATGATATGAGCTTTTCACAGAATATGCTTTACTCACTATAAAGTTTTCTTTGATTAGAAAAAGAAAGTTATCCTATGTGTCGAAATCTGCCAGTAGGCAGGCAGCCTTGGTCCACCATGAAGCTGTTGTGTTATTAAAGAAGAAAATATTTATGCATATTAAAATACACATTGCCTAGTAAAAGAAGTTATGCTTAAAAATTCTATTTAGTTTAATTAAAAAATAATTTGTAATTTCCGATGTGAAATACTATGCGGTGTTTTTTTTCTTTCTTTAGAAACTTGCTAATTTTTTTCAAATTGTATACATATTTCTATTTTAATTGTTTATACATATTGTTAATTTAATTTCCTCCTTAATTTATTTATTATTATATTATTACTAAACTTATGACTAGGAAACTAAAAACAAAACTTATTATTCATTAAAATAATGAAACTGAAACTGACTGCAACCCACAAACATACTAATAAATCTCAATGTGAATTGAGGAAAAAACAAAATCAATACAAAAAAACACATTGGACATGGATTTTAAACTCGAAATTGACTGCACCGATAACGACTCCGTTTGAACTCCCATAATCCTTCACAAAAAAAGAATCAAGAAGAAAAAAAAGAAGCAAAAATAGGAAAACACCTCGAAGGCGTAAAATAAGTGGAACAAACCTTTTGCAGGATGACTTCTCAGCCAGAATTAGTGACTGTCTGACTTGTTTGCCATCGTGTTCACCCAATTACAACGCCCAAGAGAGAGAGAGAGAGAGAGAGAGAAAAAAAAAAAAAAAAGTTACTATCCTTTAGGCTGCTTCTCTGTATCCGTTTCTCATTGAGTTAGTTTTTGTTCCTTTTTCTTTGTTATTTTCGAAGAAACTGTTAAGCACATAAAGAGTTCCAAGTCTGATAAATTACTACTTGATTTAAATCAAATAGTATTGTTATTTCTTGGCAGAAACATATGTGTAAAGATCTGAAAAAAAGATGCGAATTCATTTCTTGTACCATTCATATTTCATTCTATTCTAAAACCATGACATCTATCTTTTTACAGTATATGTCGTCAATTTTATGAATTGAAAATGACATTTATTAGAATTACCTTTTAAATTTCAAAAAAAAATAAGTTACGAAAACTAGTTTTCGTTTCTTTGCTTTATGAATATCATTGTAAAGAAGCGTAATTTACAGAATTTCTCATCATTCAGTGCTTGGAAAATCATACCACTCCTTACACTATATTTTTTATTTATTATTTTAAATTGCAATAGTGATTTGCAATTCGAATAATATTTAAATTAAACATGAATAAATTTTGAAAATAATGAAATCATAAACTTGTCTGTAATAATAATAATTTAAAATCAGTCATGTTTTATGCAATAACATTGAATTAAACATGACTGATTTTAAATTATTATTTTTTGTTCTTCAATGAAGGTCGAAAAATCCCAAATTTTAAATTAAATATCTCCGTTGGGTTTTGTCACACAGAAGTGAAACTTTTTGTATTATGCTTTCAGGATGCGTGTAAATTTCTACAAAATATAAACAATAGGGAAAGGCTTCTCTGTATAATGTTATATCTTTTACCTTCTCCAATACTGATTTTTTAAAAATATAATAATATGAATGTTTTCTTCATTGAAAACATTTTTATAATCGGTAGTATATGCCTTCGACCAACTGTTGCGGAAATAAAACTTTTAAGTTCACCCTGTGTGGGTAGGTGTAAACGATTTCGGATTATTGCGTTATACAGCCTGAGTAAAAACTTTAAGGCCACCAGTCATTTTTTTAAAAATAAATATAATATAATCGTGTAATTATCATTGCAACTACTAGCTTGTGACAACGCTGCAATTTTCATATGTCCTACGTTTCTTCGAAGTATTGGTGATCTTTGTGAAGATGGCGAAGGGTAAGAAGTTAACTGATCGTGAAAGAGGACAGATCGAAGCTTTGCCTTCAACAGGAATGAGTAGTCGTGCTATTGCGATAAAGATAGGAAGATCAAAGACTGTAGTCAACAATTTTTTTAAAATTGAAAGACAATTATGGTAAAAAGAATACTGGGGGAAGACCTAAAGCTTTGTCCTCGCGTGATGAAAGAAGAGTTTGCCAACTTGCATCTACTGGAAAGTACTCAACCATGAAACTGATTCCAACGACAGGTTTAAAAGTTTGTCAAAAAACGATTTATAACACAATTAGAAGGTCTGGAAGGTACACTTATACAGCAAAATTGACTAAGCCTCAGTTACTGCAGAGACACAAAATAGAGCGTTTGAACTTTGGCCAGAAAGTCATGACCTGGGGCAACCAATGGATAGAAATTATTTTTTCTGACGAAAAAAAAAATCGAATTTGGATGGACCAGATGGCTGGAATTTCTACTGGCATGATATAAGAAATAAAAAAGAAATATTCTCCAAGCGCCAATTAGGTGGAGGGTCTGTCATGACTTGGGGCTGTTTTTCTTACAATCGTGTGGGCTCAATTGCATTCGTTTCAGGTAGAATGAATTCACAAGGATACCAAAATGTCCTAACAAATAATCTTTTGCCAAATGCTGAATGTCTTGCTGGAGAAAATTGGAAATATCAGCAAGACAATGCACCGATCCATTCGAGTAACAGCACAAAAAATTGGTTCCAAGTCAACAATGTTGAAACTGTGAAATGGCCAGATAGATCACCTGACCTCAACCCAATCGAGAACCTTTGGACTGACTTAGCAAGAAGAGTTTATGCAAATGGGAGACATTTTACATCAACAACAGAGCTGAAATCTACTATCGAAGATGAATGGTATAAAACCGACCCCACCCTTTGTCAAAAACTCGTTTCATCCATGAAAACAAGAATATTTGAAGTAATTTGAAGTAATGGCTCCTACACGACCTTCTAAGAATTTGTAATTTTTTTCTTATACATTATTTTCTATGTTGGCCTTAAAGTTTTTACTCAGGCTCAAATACTCATCTGTGTGTTCTGTAATATTTTCTAATAATAAAATATTTGCAAATTAATTTTTCTACTTTTTTTACTTTTATTTAAGCTCAATAATTATCAATAAAATGGTATTTTAATTCCTCAGTTTAAATGTTTCCATTTTCTCAAAAATGTCTACTGGCCTTAAAGTTTTTACTCAGACTGTATATATATATATATATATATATATATATATATATATATATAACCTTCAATGTTATAATTAAAGTCATTTTGAATATGTCTATTATTTACTTTTTATTTGACTAAATTAACATTTTTTCATTTCTAGGCATTCCAAGTGGCAGAGGATAGGTTGGGCATCCCCGCTTTGTTGGACGCCGAAGACATGGTGAAGTACGACGAACCCGACACCCTTAGCATTGCCACCTATGTTTCGCAATTCTACCAATTTTTCGAGAATGGTGCTTCCCACAAACGTGAGTAGCAAAAGAGCTTTTACAAAGATTTATCAAAAAAATATTACTTACAGGTATTCTTTACAGTTTAAAAAAAAGTTTCAAAGATTATTGCTTTTCATTGAACAAACATATTAGTGTTTTCATTTTAAAATGACTAAGAGCTTCAGAAAAATTTTGTATATCACAGGAATATATTTTCTTAAAATATAGGCTTGTAAGCTGTTGCATATCAAATCTTATTATTAATTAAATTCAATTGATGCCTTCACAACCACAATTGAAAATATTTATTTAAATAAATTGATCAATTTGAAGATACATCAGAAATATAATTGTAGTTTGAAAGATTTTGGGTGTTTTTTTTTTTTTTTTTGCGATAACTAGAAAAATGTTTTCAACATGTTCTTTTGACACTTGTTTACGAAATCCACTTGTTTCGTTTAATTTACGAAATACATAATACGAAATGGATAGGGGATGCATTTCATATTATGTATTTCGCAAATTAAACAAAATCTGAAAAAGAAAACATTTAATTATTTCAGAATTTAAAATATTCATACAAAAATTCAATTAAACCTAAATTAAAAATTTTATTTCCTATTAAACCTATATAAATTCTAATATTTATTTTAAAAGGTTATAACTTTCAAAATAAAAACTATAGGATTTATATTTTTCATCCAAATTATTCTGTACAAAATTATAATTTGTTTTTTGATGATAATGTTTTTTAAGTTATATGTATTTAAACGTAGCAGCATATTCTTAAAAATTTCTTTTTCTTTTTACAGTTGGAATTCCAGCTCCCAAGCCTGTTAGCAACCGTGTCGCACCCCTTCCTTGCAGCCGCCCTTCTGCAACGAGTATCCACACAGGACCATTAAATAAAGTAATTTCTAATTTCTCTTTTTTTTTTGTGCACTTTTGAACAATGTTCCCATTATTAAATATGCTAAATATAAAACAAGTAATATATAAAAAAAAAATTTTTAAGTCAATTCTTACTTTTTTTTCACTATATAGCAGAAAGTCCTTTATAAATAAAATTGAAATTTTCCTCTTGCATCTGGCTCCATCTATTGGTAGATGCATACAACTTAAATCCAAAAAAAACTAAAATTAATTAATTTAATTTAATTAATGAGTTAATATTTGAAAAAACTGTATTAGCATCCAGTGTCATCCACTACAAGTTCAAAAAAAATGTATTTGAACTTGAGTGGATGAATAAAAAGTATTTTATGAACGATTTAAAATTTGAACAAAATATATATAGGGAGAATGTAAACTAATAGTAGGAATTAAAAGATTTTAGATCATTTGTTAAATATTTATTTTTAAGATAAAAATATTTTTAAAATTCATGTGATGCTTTGATTGTGAATAAATTCATTTTAATATCTAGTATTATTAGTTTTAAGATATTTTTATTATTTCATCTTTAAATTGATTGAAAATAAAATTTTCAATCAAAAACTCTTTGCTACATTTAATTAATTATTCTTGTGTTCTTATTAAACAAATTTATTCGAATTTCAAAATAAAAAAATAAACATCATTGGAAATAATTTTGCTTTTAAAACTCTAAACAATATTGAGGTTGATTGTTTTTATAACAGAATTTAAATAATAGCAAAAGTATATTGACAAATATAATAAATCAATTTTGTTTTTCATTTATGAAATTTATGTTTAATAAAGAACAAAACAACAAAATGAATACATGCCAAATTTATATTTTAATAAAAGTGAGGACATTATTTAAAGAAATATATAATCGTGAAAATCTCTGAATTGGAATTTATTCATCATAAACAAGAATATTTATTTTTTCTTTATAAATACAATTGTATCAAATAAAATATCATTTCTAAAAAAAAAAAAAAATCTAATTTTTTATAATGTACTTTTGATTGGATAAAATATTTTTACATTAGGAAAAAGAAATTTTTTTTCAACTTAATTTAGCATTATTGTAAAATAAATGTTTTTTGTTGTAATATTTTTTAAAAATTTGTTAAGTATAAAAAAATTTTTTCAACTATTACTAATTTTTGTTAGTGAATTAATATTATATTTTACAAATTTTAAAGGCTCTTATTTTTTTTTTATTTTACAGCGCTAAAAAGAGATTCTTCGTAGATCCCTGTAGAAATATTGCTCATCTTTATAATCACCTATTCACTTGATAAATGCATTTTTACATCACGATAGCCTTTCTTCTTGAGCATCAGCATTTTTAAAGGACTATTTTGTATTTTCAATGCTTTACCTTATATTGTGTTTTTTTTTTAATTCATGTGAAGTGTATTTCGGAAAAGGCCCAACACGCTTATTGTATTTTTGAATGTTGGACCTGTAGTAATTTTAGTATTTGTAGTTAAAACTGTATATTACTTTGTTACACAGTTGTCAATGTTACACTTTTGTCTATTGTAATTCATTTCTTTTTTGTTTTTATTGTATTATGTAATGTTTTAATTGTAGGAATTGCAAAATGCTTTTCAATTGTGCTATTACCATTTGATTATGAAAAAAAAAAAAAAAAAATTCTTTTTTGTTAATTCATTTCTTCTCAAAAAATCTGTCTAAAATATTCTTGCTAATTAACAAGAATATTTTTATCTCTTCTGATTCCAAAAAAAAAAAAAAAAATTTAAAAATATATATTTCAGAAATATTATATAACATTTGCATGTCTTAAATTTTTGTTAAAAATTTTATATTTGGTTATAACTTTTAATTACTCTGTTCTTCAAATTTTAATTAAAAAAAGAATTTCTTTTTTTTTCTACCCAAAGAAACACCATTGAGTTATTTTATAACTGAGTTTGATTTTTATTTTAATGTAATTTCATGTTCACTATAAATATTGATATGTTTTTAAAAAATAATTTCTAAAAGCTCGTATTTATATATAACTCTCATTTTACAACAAAGAGGCTTATAGAAAAAAAAAGCAATATTTTCTGTAAATATGTATCTGATATGTTCCTTAATGTGAACCTTTGTATAAATAAATAAATATTTGTATCAATTTCTCGTTGCTTTTCTTTCAAAAATGTTCTTCAGAACAACTTACAATGATATACGTCATTTGCATGCAATTTTCATACTAAATACTCTATTTATGATATCTGGGTAAATCCTTTATGTTAAATTGATTGAATTTTTATATATTATACATTTTTTAAAACAGTAAATAATGCATTTGCTAAGCATGAATCGTGCATGTAAAAAATAAAAAATAAAAAAAAATTAAAACAAACTAGAGCAGGGGTCTCCAAACTTTCCTGCCTTAGGGCCATACTGTTTACTCCAGTAAGTACCAAGGGCCAAAACCGTTTTAATTTTTCTGCCATTATCTATAATTTCTAGACTCTGCGCGAGAATATGCTTGCTAACTACAAACTATTGTCAGTGAAAAATCACAATTACATAAATTTCATTAGTATTTTTTTACAAGTGGAAACCCTGCAGTTTCATTCGCGTTAATTTAGCTTTTCCGTTCCTGAGGGATTTTCAGGATAAAAAACATATGTTTGATTCAGGATATATACATTCCAAACATCGATATATATACATATGCGATACTCTTTACCCCAACATAACTACCGCGGGATGTTCACTAGTTTATAATGTTAGTGGGATTCATTTCTATTATTTGTTAGTTGTTATGCTTAAGTTAACATTTTCTGCGTATTAGGCTTGTCATTAAGCTTTACATAGCAAGTAAATAAAACCGAGTTATTGTCATTCTGTGCTTTTTTATCCAACTTATTACAGCAACAATAAGCTATTCGCTGTCGCGGGCCGTAGTTTGGAGACTCCTGGACTCGAGTATTGAATCCCCTTCATTTATGCCTTTGTCTTAACGTACAAATACACAGGACCTTGCATGACTGTGAACATATTTGCAAGGGAGGTGAGGAAGAGAATTGAGGGGTAATGGCAGTTGCGTAACTATACCATCTGAGACCCATGTCAAATTTTTTTGAATGGGGCCTTCTCAATGCAAACTATCATCATTGTACTTTCTTTTTAATGAAGTACTATCTAAAGGTGTCTTTAGGTTTGCAATGCCCATTTTCGATCACAAGCCGTTTTACGTGATTATTAAATATTTGGAAATGACCCTTATCAGTAATGTATGACGGAGATGTAATTTTTTCCAAGTCAATTTCAGTCTCTTCACTTTGGTTTTGATTATGTGTATCCCTAGTACAGTAACGCTGAATCAGTGTTGTCGAGGACTGCAATAGTATGACTTGTGGTTCGGCAATTTTTTCATTTCCACTTCACTGTTCGTTTGTTTTCTTAAAGTATTGACTTATTTTAGGTAACTTATTATTCTTTTCTTAAACACCATCTTTTTCAATTCCTTCTATTACCTCACACTCTCCCTATCTATATATCTTGTTCAAATTTTCAATCGTTCATAAAATATTTTTCATTCATCCACTCAAATTCAAATACATTTTTTTGAACTTGTAGTGGGTGACACTTGATGTTAATACAGCTTTTTCAAATATTAATTCAGTAATTAAATTTAATTAATTAATTTTAGTTTTTTTTAGATTTAAGTTGCATATATCTACCAATAGATGGCACCAGATAAACTTAAAAAAAATGAATGAAAATTATTTTAAAAGGACTTTCTGCAATAGAGTGAAAAAAAAGTAGGAATTGACTTTACATTTTTTCTTTTTATATTGTACTACCTAAAGGTGTCTTTAGGTTTGCAATGCCCATTTTCGATTACAAACAGTTTTACGTGATTATTAAATATTTGAAAATGAACTTTATCAGTAACGTATGACGAAGATGTAATTTTTTACAAGTCAATTTCACTTTGGTTTTGATTATGTGTATCCCTAGTACAGTAACGCTGAATCAGTGTTGTCGAGGACTGCAATACTATCACCACTTGTGGTTCGGTAATTTCTTCATTTCCACTTCACTGTTCGTTTGTTTCTTCTTCACTCTTAAAGTATTGACTTATTTTAGGTAACTTGTTTTTGTTTTTCATTCCTACTAAAATGTTTTCCATTGATAGGCATGTTATTATCTAATTCCACAGTCAACTAATTAATTTCACGACTGATCGCGGATCCGATGAAACAAAAAGTAAGATCATAGTGATACATGAAGAATCCGCGAAATAAGGAACTTCCCTGCTTTCTGGAAATCTCTGACTTGTCAGCAAGAATTCCCACTTTTAATTTGGAAGCACCTATTCAAGAATAAGGGGAATTCCATAAAGTGAATTTAAAAAATGTCCCGGTGGCAGCGAGAATTCACACTTTTTATCTTGTGAATACCTATCCACGAATCAGAAATCGGGGAAGTTCCTAGCTTCGGCATTATCCGTGCGTAATTGTTTCTATTACTATTACTACCAGATGCGATATATATTTCATACAAATGAATACGTTCCAACTCATGATACACATTTTTTAATTTATCATGTTACTGTTGTATTTAGTTAGATATAGCCGAGACCTTTCAAATGAACTTTTGATTACTCCAGTAACACCTCTGAATCCCGAGCTTATAACAGCGGGGACTGATCACCCGTCAGCGGATTGTAGGCTAAAGGCTCGTGCTCACCAAGGCGACAAGATGCAAGCGACCAAAATTTGACCTCACCGCGGTCGCCTGAAACCGGTTTGCAGTCCTCCGCTTGGAGTTGCCCAACTTTCAACTCGAAGCGGTTTTTCACTAGGCGTAATGCTATTTCTGACGTTTCGCTGTGAAGGGGTCGAAAAAATTTGATCGCTTGCCTCTTGCATCTTCACGTCTCTCGCCTCGGTGGGAACGAGCCTTAATTCCGTCTTTCCCTCTCGCTCACTAAAATCTTTCACGTTTCTTTACACGGCAAATATATTTATATTTTCCAAATTATATATAATTTGGAAGTTATTAATGTTTGGAACTGGACCTGAAAACATAATGCTCCAATAATGAATAAGCTGATCCTTATTTCAATAATGCATTCATTACTTTTAACTTAATACATTCTTTACTTTTAACCATTTTTTTTTTTTAAATAAGCTAACTAATAATATAAATTCTTAAGTATGCCCATTAATTTTTTTTATTTAATTATATGATGCATTAAACTACAGAAAATATTATTTATTTTAGTCTTTAAAAAAAAAAAAGTAATTGTATGTTTATAATTTCTAGTTACTTAACGGAATATATATACATATATATATATATATAGTTGAGTATTCATAAGGATAAAACAAATGCAAAATTATTTTTTTTTCTTAGTATAATCGATTTAAAATATTCCATTAAAATTTTAAATATCGATAAAAATAAGAAAATAAATGCTATTCACTTCCAGGTGAAAGTTATAAAATTTTACTATTTTTTTTTATCTGGAATGAAATTCTAATATTTTTTTTTTTTTTTTTTTGAATAAAAAGACATTAAAAAATAATGACATGCAAAAAATTCATTGAATAATTAATCATCCTTTCATATCATATCTAATTATACGATAATGCTTTAAAAATAAAAGGATTTTCATTTGCTATAATTTTAACATTCAAAATGGAGTCAATTTAATGAAACGTTTTACTTACCAATCTTACAAATAATTCTTATTTTAAAGTTAAAAAAAATAAATTCTTTTTGTAAAAAATAAATGTGATTCTTTTTCAAAAATTTAAATTTTTAATAATTTTTACAACTTTAAATATTTTAACTTCATTTTTCTTTTCTTTATTATGTTAGATATAAATTCATTTAGCATATTAAGTTGACATTAAAAAAAAAAACTTTTAAATAAAAGCAAACGATATTTTAATTCTTACGTTATTTCCAAAATTAACTTCTTAAATTTTAATTCAATCTAGAAAACATTTTAGATTTAATATTTTCTATGTTGAATGAAACCAATTTTTATTTCTAAACTGCCAATTTATTTATTATTTTTTACAATATATTTATATCTGCAATAAAAGAAAGATAATCTTAAATATTTTAAATTTATTTATTCGGAAAAAGCTTTACAAATCTATAAAGTTGGTAAAAGTTTTTAAATCATCGATTATTTATCGTTTGAACAATATGTAGAATATTTTCTGTTAAAAGTAGAAAGTTTCTGTTTGTAAAATTTTCTGTCTACAGTAATTTCTGTTAAAAATTACAAAATATTAAAAATGTCTTGGATATCTGATAATTATGGGTTTGATTTTGATAGCGAAGAGACATATCAAAAAGTATCAATAAATCAACTGTCTTCAGAACTTTCGCAAATAGTAGTAGTAGGAATGATAATTGCCAAACAAGACGCTCGTCGGGTTTCTAGCAGAAAACGTAAGTCTTTTCTCCAATTGTTTACTTACTAGATGATAATTAAAAAAAAAAAAAAAAAAAAAAAAATTCATTTTCAATTGGTATTATATTTTAGAAACGTATATATTTTTTTTGGTATTATATTTTACCTTATTATAATTTTGTCCGAGAATTTTTATTCTATATATAATATGTCTGTTTTGCATTGTGCAATGAAATTTGATTTTTAATTGAAGGTACAAAAAAAAAAAAAAAAAAAAAAAAAAAAAAATTTCTGTGTGTGGATAAATTATGCAATAACATACAACAAATCGATACATTAATATTTAATTTAGTTCTAATTTTTGCAAATTTTTATTACGAATATTGTATAAAAATACTTTAAAAATAATTTTAAAAACCTGGAAATAAATTTCAAAACAATAGTAGCTTCGAAATATTTATCTGATTACATCAACTTTAAACCATTGTAAGATTTTAAAAAATAAATATTTAATTCTCATTTAAAAGAAAATATATTGCATTATTATGTTCAAAATTTATTTGAAGAAAATGAAAGTTTATTCATTTAATTTGATCATTTACTGGCTCAATTTTAATGAAATTTCATTTAATGTGAAAATATCTCTCCGTATAAATAGTAACAAATGAAAGATTTTGTCTTTGTTCGTTTTTACATTTCAAAATTAAAGCGCATTACAGATTTTTTTTTTGACAGAATACTATATTAATACAACAAATAATAAATAAATTACATTTATAAATAATAATTGAATTTCTTTTCTTTTTTTTTCTTTTTAAATAGTAACCTAGTAATAATAAAAATCTACGTTTTAAAAAAAATTCAATTTCCATAATTTATATTTACAATAACTTATCGAGGAAATCGTATTGCTTCTTTACATTTTATTTAAAAATAAACAAGAAAATAAAATTTATAAGGTAAGGAAAATAAAATGTATAAGGTAAGGTTTATGGTACTTCTTATATAAATGTTTTAAAATTATTTGCTTTCCAATATAATTTTTCAAATAAATTTTTTTAATCTCGACTAATCTACATTTAAAATCACGTTTCATATGTATATACGTAATACGTCATATATATATATATATATATATGTGTGTGTGTGTGTGTAAAAATATAACTATATTTTATACCAATTTACAAATTCCTGTTTTCTTTCAGTGCATATACTATTATAAATAAATTGTTGAAATAAAATAATGAATTTTTGTAGCATTCTAAAAAAATTTCTTTCACTGGAAAAGCATCCAGTTATGATATTTAAAACACAATGTAATATTTAAACACAAATGTTAAAATTCAAATAAAAATTTAAATTTGAACATTTATTTCTTGTATTTTTTTTTTAATGTTTCTGTAATACTTTTAAGTATCAAAATTTTCTATTTTTTTACATTTATCTATCAGAATAATCACTCTCTTTATTAAAATGCAAATAACAAGTTTAATATTCATTTTTTAATTTCCCGAAGTATATAAACATTAATCACTAAACAGTGATTTTTTTGTTTGTTTTATTATATGCATTTTTATATATAAATGAATTTATTGTATTTGTTACTTAATTTAAAATTTTTGTATACAAAAATTAAGACGCACATAAATCCCAACAAAATTTATATATATCCTCTTAATGTTAAATAATAATTAATGTATAGATGTTTAGAGCTCAATTAGAAAGAATGTACTGGGTCAAACGCAATACCATTTGCTATATATATTATTTAATATTTAAATCAATAAAAAAATAGGTATTTTCAATATAAAGGGCAAAAAACGGCGATGCAATCTGATTTTGAGGAGCAAAACAGACATAAAAAATATCTTTCGTGACTGACTAACATTTATAGGAAACTTTTAACAAAGCAATGTTTTTAGCATTTACATTTCATTTAACTTATTTTTTGATACATTGGTAATTTCATTTGATGACTTTTCAAAGCCGTTTTACTACAAATTTTGCTCTTTTAACTTCATAATTTAGCTATCAAAATGTTTTCTTTGTACTATATTCATTTTCATAAGAATACTATCGACACCATGTTTCCAATAATCAGTCTAACGCTTAATGTTATACAGCTTTTTAAATAGGCTGAATTCTCCATATTTACGGATTGCTCAGACCATTTTAAGTGACCCCACAACCAAAAATCTCAAGAATTAAGGTCAGATGATTGGGTTGGCCAATTCGTAAGACTGATTATGCGGTCGTTGGTAAAACGTTTCCGTAAAACTTCCATCAGAAGCAATCCAATATGTGGATGTACTACATTCCGCATAAAAACAGTAAATGGTAAGCATCCACCATGTTGAATATTAGGAATAACGAAACTCAGCAACATACTTAGATATCTGTCAACATTGACGGATGTCGTCTATACGCATCTTCTCTAATTCTCCTCGAAAAAGTACTTACTCGCTAGGAATGACGAAATAATCTCAAATTACTTCATTTTGGAGATGCAAAGCAACTTATTGGATCATGTGAGAATTTTCGGGAGTTCGAGATTCAAATTCAAGAGTTTTAGGTATTCATTGTAACATTGAAATGAAAATGCATTTCACTCCAGAAAAGGCTACGATGCATTGACTCCCAAGCGAGATTTTGCATTTCGTTCTAACCACTCTAAAGTTTAAATTTACGCATTATTTACCTTCTTGTAGGACATGGTATACTGAGTGTTCTAGGTATTGACCAAGTACTGCCTATTCCGATTGTTCTGTTTTGCTTAACAATAGCAACAGCTTAAACATCTGTTTTTATAGCGTTATATGTTTCATAGAATGTTGTTCCTAACATGCGATTATCATGTTACTTTTACTAAACCCTTAAACCCTCTGAAATTCTTACAATGTAACAAAAGCATTTTCACTAGCAATGTGCGAGTTCGTAAAGACAAAATAGCGAAATTTTCGCAATTAAGTACAATCGCAACTGGTTGAAATGATAACTAACGGCTTGAAGGAATAACTGCAATTGGCAAAAACTTGCATAATCTACATTTACATGGCTCTTTTGCAAAAGAAGAATTGTAAATGTTCAAAACAAAAAATGTAACTGTTTAAAAATATTTCTGTGTTGCAATGTTCATTAAATAATAGTCAGTCGCATAAAAATTTCCATTAATTTTGTTTTATTGCCCCTGCAATGCCATATTTGGACTTGGTGTCGAAATGTTTTTCTTTTTTTTTCCCAATATAAATCGATTTCTCATCGTTTAATTAGAGCGTATACGAAATAGTGTTACATTTTTCCTAGAACATTTTTCATAATTGAACTCTAAACACCTATACTTTAATTATAGCGGCCGGCCACCATACTTATATTTATCTCTATCTGTATATATATATATATATATATATATATATATATATATTTTTTTTTCTCAATGCTTCCTTCTGTACTATCTACTATATGTACCTCATAAACCACTTAATCTTAGTGACTATTTTATACTGGGTAACCTCAGTTCAATCCTCAACGTTGTTTCTTAATCTCGATGCTTGTGGGTGAGGGATAATACTGCGGTTCTTCGGCTTTCCAAATGTAATTGTTAGCATTTGGGCATCGCATTGAAGAAAACATGGAATATTTAAATCAAACAGTCTGATTCTCGATTATATTATCGAAAACTATAAGACCTCGCCCTTTATAAATCTTTGAGCAACGAACAAAAACAACGAACTTTAGGAGGAATGTCTTAGCGGTCGTTATAAACTAAGTTCACTTGTTTAAATTTCCTACATCTTTGAACTGAATTTTGCTGCTCTTCTTTTCCTAGAAGAATTGCAGCCCTAATGTTAATAAAATACACTTTTTATTGCACAGAGAAAAAAACAAAAACATTTTTTTAAAATAGTTGGATAGTTGGAAAACATTATTTTAATCATTTTATTAAACAACTATCATTGTTCAGAAAATTAAAAAAAAAAAAAAAAAAATTATATAAGCTATACATAAAAATACCTTTCTAGTAGGAAAAAACATACTCATTTATACAATTTTATTATATTGTTTATAAGGAGTTTAACTAAGAAATTAAGAATTCCACGGAATGTAAAACTCAGAGCTTTCAAAGGATTATTTGCAATCTCTTTTAATTAATGTGCCACTAAATCGCCATCAATGCGTTGTCTTAACAATATAAAAGCGTTCAAAATTTTCAAATTCGATTTTCTCGAAATTATTCAGAGGTGCGTCCTATTATTTTGGCCAGTTAATATTCTAGTTATGATCTACACCTAATATAAATTTAAATCAAATCTGTTATAGACAGTTCGTGATATCTCCTATTCAATATACAACAACATTTTTAACAGTAAACACATCAATTACAAAATAAACAAACTTTAGATTTAAATTCTGATAACAGTCATCTCCATTTAAAAAATACATATTCATACACTAATAAGATTCGAAATATATCTGACCATGAGAGTTGCCCGACTCGTGGATTAGTGGCAACATGTGCAGCTAGCGTGCAGAAGGGCCGAGGTTCAAATCCACTGGTGGCATTGTTGTAGTAACTGCTTTCAGAAACTAGGAGACTAGATGTCGATTATGACAATATGTGTAAAACCAACTCGTATCAATAGTGAAGTTGCATGATGGGAGTTTTCCGGGTTTCGAATACGACACTCAAATGTAGGGCAGTTGCTACTAAAAGTTCTATAGGAAGGCACTGTTATCCACTCATCACCAGGCAATGGGCTGTTTGTGGGATATGTAAGTGATACATGAGGTCCGTTGATGTCTGATAAATAAGAAGATGCAAACCATGAGAAATACAGACTTTTGATACAAGAGATGCGATTTTACGAAAACCAACTTTATTTATTATTTTTTTTTTTAGATTGTAGATTTTCATAGAAATTTAAAAAAAAAATTATAGTAGATATAACAATATGTTTTCGATAAAAATAGAAAGTATTGTCAGCTAATTTAAAATTATAAAAGGAAAAAAAAATTAAGGTGCTAGTTAAAACACCAACAATACATTTTATTGAAACATAATGTGTTGAAAAACGTAAGGAGGTTTAGAAAATTAAACTTTCTATTGAAATAAAAATGTTACAGTTTAAGTAATGAGCTTTTAAAAATTCTTCATAATTATATTAATAGTAACAGCATCAAAACACTTTATGAGAAATTTATTCAAATAATTTCTTTCAAATTCAATGCGATTTGGAAAAAAGTACTACAAATTTATAAAATTAATTAGTGGATATGGAATTTTTAGTTTTCGGAATCAGCATTAAAAGCTTTTCAAAAAATTAAATACACAGAATAAAAAAAAAAAAAAAAAAAAAAAAAAAAATTCGTTAACATAAGAAAGAGAATTTAGTAATTCTTTATTATTACGTCCCACGTAATTTAAAGAACACCAAGATGTTTGTCAAGAATTCTTCTTGTGATGGGCGGACTAAAAGTAACTTGTTAAAACTACCAATCAATTATAGTAATCTGTTGGCAATTTATCATAAAGAAGTAATGACAATGACAATGCTTACATGTATTTAAATTGATTTATTATCCTCTAAATTATTTCTGTAAAATATAATTCAAATAGAAAGTTTTCGCTATTTTTTTTTTTTTTTTTGTAATGATTTACATTTGCTAAATTGCCAACATTCGAATTAACACTAAAAGTCTATAAAATAATTACTATTGTAGTGTACAGGTTAGGCAGCCAGATTGTTACTGGGTGTGATTGGGTTGAGATACTTGAGGCACAGGTTGGAGAATTCGCAGCTTTATTTTCACACGCATAAAATCACGTACATATAATTAGAGACTTATAATATTTAACACATTTAAAGACAGATAATTATAGGTGAAAGGACTCCACTTGTAAGCTGAAAATACGAAACTTAGCTAAGCACAGGGTGAGCGAAATATACTTCCTCTTCGGGTGAGAGTTTGTAGGCCAACGAATGCGCCGGGATGAGCTAAATATATATTTCTTCTTGCGATGACAGACTATAAACTAAACGTTTCTCAGCTGGAGCGCAGGCTGCGTTGTACTTCCTGTTACGTGAGAGTCTCGAGGCCGACTGACTATTTCTCTTGAACGCCACAGGGGGACATTTTTGCCAGTGAGTAGGAGGACACACGGTGAGGTAATACAACAAAAGCTAAACTCATTTTTATTTGGCATAGTTAACTAAAATAAATTTAATTATTGGTTTAAAATTGCATTGGCTAATTTAAATAATTATTGCATTGTTTGCCGTTAACTAACAGAAATTTCTCTTACAGAACCGGGAAGGGAGCGTTTTGTATTGAACTTTACCCTACGAGATTCTCCAAATGATACTATAAATGCAATATGCTGGGGGGAAGAAAGTGGAATCAGTACATTGAGTACATCGTTTACTATTGGAGACATTGGTAACAAACAATAATTTTTTTTTATACTGTTATCATCATTCGTATGATCATTAAATAATTTTGAATAAATAACTTTTTATTAAATTTATTTGAAAATTTTTTTTAGTGAAAATAAGGAATCCTCAAATTATTGAAAGACAACCTGAATCTGATGATGAGAAATTTAAACCAGCAGTAAATAGGTATGCTATTATACTAAACTTTCTACAAAATATCAAATATACTTTAAATAAGAAGTGAAAAAAAATAAATAAATAAATAAAAATAAAAGTGCATACAATAATTATTTAAAAAGGAATTATTAATTTTTTTTAAAAATTTTGCTTTTACATTTTTTTAAATATTCCAATAATATTGTTAACAATTAAGTAATTAATAAATAAAATAGACATATCGCAAGTGAAGTAATTATTAAAATAAATAAAGAAAATAAAATATAATTTTATAACTATTTAAATAATAATTTTATAAATAAAAAAAATATATAATTTTATACTCTATGGATAAACACTGATGAGTCTATTCTTGATATTTATTTCTGACACATCAAACTGAATAAATATTTATAAAATTAAAATAAATATAATTATAAGAAACATATAATATTTTTAAAGGAAAAAAATTTTAAAGTCTACTTAATATAGAAAAATATTTTTAATCTAATAATATTTTTATAATTTTAATAAATTTTTTGATTTGGTTTTTAAAAAATTACCTTGATTTTTTTTATGTGAATAAAAGAAAGATTTATATTTTATAAATGAAATATCAATTCTTCTAAAAGAACACAATTTTGTTTCCTCCTTAATTTAAACCATACTTCTAAAATATATCTAATTTGTTCAGAAAAGTTATTAGAAATAATGAAGGCTTTAGTTTGACTTATCATAAATTAAATGCTTTTTTTTTTCTATGTTTTTAAATTTGCAGTGTTTTGAAAAACTTATTCAATGATAATAATTAAATTTCCCATTTTTTTAAAATTCTGAATTTAATTAACTAGAAATTTTCTCATATTCAGTTTCAATTTATGTTATAGACGGTAGCTAAAATTTTTTAACAACCTAATTTTTTTTTTTTATCGATGAAAGAAAATTATGCCTCTCTTAAGGAAATTAAACATATTTTTAATTTTCTCGAATGTGTATGTGAATCTCTATATAAATAAGGAAAGTTAAATTTAGAGGATGGATAAAAGAGTAAATGAAATAACTATTTTGATAACGTACAATGTAATTACTTAATCAGACTGAATAATGTAAAACATTGTAATCAATTAACTGAAATATTTTTTTTAAGTAATTTAGATTACAATATTAAGATATTTCCATCAAAATTTTCTAAATAGCTTAATGATAATTCAAGAGATGATGTTTTGTCAGAATAAAATCTCAGTTAGGAATAAGATATTTTATTATGATATTAACATTATTAAATGTTATATTTAATAATGAAAGGACAGTTTATATGTTTCTTACAAACATAAACTTTAATGACAACTGAAAAAATCATAAATAAATATAACAGATTCAATACATATATGCATGTATGAGTATATGTATAGATATGTATAGAATCACTCAAAATAGTATTGGGACACAGTGCAAGTAAGGAGGAGGCAAGGAGGGTAATAGAATAAAAGTGACAAGCATTAACTGTTAAAGTTCATAGCATCTGCCTCAAAGTTAACAAAATTATATACACACAACTATAAGTATAATAGTAACTATAATACGTAAGTAGTGATTAATATCTTGCAGAGGAGAATACTGAGAACCATAAAGTAGCAATAAATTACAAAAGTATAACAGATACAAACGGCTGTTATTAAAATATGCTTAACTAAGTTTAATAGGAGTTAGTGTAGCAACCAAATTTGTTAGTTATAGATCGGGAATCCAAAAAGAGCAACTGAACATCATATAAAAATATATATATGGGGAAAACTTTGAAGAGTGGTACAGCTTATTAAAACATACATTTTTGGGTTTAGGAATGTATAGTCGAAAGTGATTTGTTAAGTAAAGAACACATTTTCAGAAGAATTTATCTCAACAACCAGGCACAATGTCCCGACTAATACTCATCACATGACGAGTTTCAAGTCATCTGGCTGGCAACTCCAATGCACACAATATTTTATGTGTTTGCAACTGTATTTTTATTTATGATATTCCAATTGACTCAATTAAGGACCTCATTGCTCGACTATCCATTACAGCTGCCAGTGTAAGTGAAATGCCTGGTATCTTTGGAAATATTCGCCAATCACTCCTTCGATGCTACTAAGCACATATTACTGTTGGTGATCATAATTTATTGTAAATGTTGAATCAAAGAAGCACTGTGGTATAATGTTTTAAATATATATATTTGTTTTCATGTCTCCTTTTTTGTGTTCATGCCTCAACATGTCATTTCCAACCCTACATTCCTATAAAAAATGTATATTTAAGTAAGTTGTACCACCCCTCAAAGTTTGTCCCATGATCATTGAATTCCCTTGTATATATATATACATATGTGTATGTTTCTTATTAATCTATTATTCTTGTGTGTTTATGGTACATGTGTATTTCTTATTTTTCATTGACATTGATTATTGCAATTTTTTTATTTTCTAAAATATCTTTCTTTGATTCATTTATATATTAAATATTATATGGTATATACATACATTATATACATATGGTATATATATATACATTTGCACGTTAAGTAATTGTAGAAGAGTAATAAATTTAATATTATTTCAACCCTGTAACATTAAATTCTAGTAGAACAATAACAGTTAACTTCTTCCTCAATAGCCACTATCAATTGAACATTAGTCCTCAATATAGTTCAATTACTATTTGTCTAAATGAAGAGAGAAGAGGCTATGAAAAATTACTTCACTGTACTATGCATCTTTCATCTGAAATATTAAACTTGGTTGATATTGTTTATAACAGTCAAACTGCAGAAGGTCTTACAGTTAATTTGCTTGTTGCTGTGAGAGAAGTATGAATATTTTATTAGTTTAACTTTCTTTTAATTTTTTTTTTCATTTAAGAATTTAAATACATTAATATGGATATGGCCTAATATTGCTCACTTTCAGTAAATATAATATTTTTTTTCAATCAGTTTTGTTATAAAAAATATAATGAAGAATGTAAAATTAAAGAGAAATGTATCTAACATTATAACATTAAAATATATCATTTAGTATTCACTTTGTTTGGTTTAAAATCATATTCTATTAATATACAAAATAATCTTTTTATAAAATAATATGTATCTTCAGAAGTAAAAAATATTTTCAGCAAAACTATTTATATGTTTATAAAACATGAAATGTTAAATTTTCTAATATAGATATTTAATTAACACACGAAACAAAAATTACTAAAATCATATAATTTTTTTAACAGATTGGATGTATTCAGACAATCAAAACGAAAGATGGAAGAGAAGTGAAAAAACTTCAAATTACAGTGCTTGATCAATCACACCCAGTATTTCACATTTTAATGTAAGAATGATTAAATTAATTATGTTAAGTTTTACTTAACAATTATACAAAAATCTTTAAAACCTTTATTGTCTTATTAGTTATCTCTATAAAAAAATTAGTCATAAATTTATATAAAAGTCACTGAGAAATTGTTTGTTAATTCTAGTGCTTACTTATAAATATTGCAGAAAATCTATCTATCTATCTATCTATCTATCTATATATATATATATATATACATATAATTATACCACAAATAAAAGGTAATCTAGCTGTCAAGCAGAAACACAGCTTTATCTATCCTTTCTCCCATCGATATTATTTCCAATGCTGACAATAAACATTTTCCCTCAATAATTCTTTTTCTAATTTTACTAAAATTATTCCTTTAGGGTAGGGTCCCCCCCATTAGGAGGAGGTATGACCAGCAAGATGAAGAGATACATTTCTTACATATGTAAATTAAATCCTCTTTAATCAATAATGAAATAAATAAATAAAAATGGAAAAACCTTTTTGATATTATAAATTTTAAATTTTGTAATCAATTTTCACTGATAGATAAGAAATTCTTTATTAAATCTAAAAATAAAGAAAGATACTGATCACTTCCATGATAACATAGTTATGAGGAAATACTTTTTTTTATTTGGCAATAATCAGATATCTGAGGGGGAAAAAAAAAAAAAAAAAAAAAACTCATGATGCCCTCTTTTCCCAATAAATTATCATGAAAAAAAATTTCTTAAATTGTTATATTAGATATTAAATATTTTTGTAATCATTACATATTTTTTCTATTTCTTGTTCAACATTGGCGAGTCTCATGTACCACTTATAAATTCCTCAAATGGCTGACTAATGGGTAACATAGGGTGTACAGTGCCTTCCAGGAGAACTTTTGGGGAGGAGGCTAGTATTTGTATGTAATATGACAGAAAACTCGGAACACTTCCACCAGGCAGGCTGATTACTGATGGCAAGACAATTTTTACACATATTGTCCTAATTGCCATCAAGTTCCCTTATTTCTGAAAGCAGTGTCTCTCCTGCATGCTAGCTGCAAATATTGTCACAAGTTGTGCATCATTACAAATTTGAATATACAAATTTGTTTTGATAATATGTAATAAAACTTATTTTTTTTCACTGCATACTATTCTGGATATTTAAATTTTGTTCAAAATTAAATTATGTCATTTATAAAAAATGAATGAATAAAATAACATAGATATTATGCTGTTTAATATTGAAACAGGATTTGAGAACAGTTGGAAAAGTAAAAGTTTGATAACCAATGTCTTATGCCAAATTAAGAAAATTAATTACACTTTTTCTTAAGTTGTTCAATTTGTAATTATTTTATAATAATAACAACAGCAAAAGTATAAAGAATTTTTTTTATCCTTCTTAAGAGCATTCCGCTTACCAAAAGTTTTATCTAGATGGATAGTTCAATTTTATTCCTAAAATTCATTTAAACTAAAATTATGTTATGAAAATATGAAATTTAATTTCCAAGACTATTCCATTAATTTGATATAGCTATATTAATGTAGTAACTAATTGTATTTTATACACCAATGTAATATATATTGTATGATGGAATCTTTTTATTTAAGCACTTTTTTTAAATAATGTATACTAGTTACTTATTCTAATATGTAATTATGATAATAGTTGTGAAGTTCTAGTATTAATACAATGAAAATAGCAATATATGTTACTGTATATGAAATAGGAATGTGTGTATTTTAGTAAGTATCAGAAAATATTTCACTTTGATAAATTTTATTTAGAAATTCGAATTTTATTAAAAGCATAAAAAAAAATAAAATAAAAGTTAAGAAAAAATTTCATACATATTTTATTCAGCTTTGAATGATGGCAACCACATCAAATAATTAATCTTGCATAATAGACTGAAGAGACGAAATATTTAAGTTTTCTGTTGTATTAAATCTTAAAAAAAAAAGAAAAAAAATTAAACATTTGTATGGATACAAAATGTCAAAAGAATAAATAATCATTTAGATAATTTAGATTCATGTTTGCATTGTTAAATTAAAAATCAAGTTTGAAAAAATAAATGCAAGCATAATTTTTGTTATGAAAATCATAATTTTATATTTGATAAAAAAATACAGAAAAAAAAAATTAACATAGAAATAAAAATAAAAGGAACTCTCTATATTATAGTTCCAAAATTATAGTAGTATTTAGCTTTTTTTAAATTCATATATATGTACATGTTAAAAATAAAAAAAGAATCACTTGCAAAGTAAGATTAACCATGATAAAGAATATATTTCGCAAAATATCAAAAAATTCAAATTAATTCTGCTTATTAAAAATATTTGAAACCCAATTGAAAAAATCTATGGTCACATCTTAATGAAATAGTGAAAGAAAAAACTGAAACAGAGAATAAAAAAAAATGTATAATTATTGTAATGAGGAAAAAATACTTTCAGATAAGGGGGAAAAAAAAAACTTAACACTATCAAATTGGCATTCTACAAGAAGGTAATTAAGAGGAAGCATGTAGACCTTTACTTAATAGACTTTCTTTTTTTATTATCATTGAAAATATGTAGGATTTTGAGGAAGAGAAATCATAATTTAAGCCATAAATCAATAAAGAATACCTGAGATAATAATAAAAACAAATCAATAATGATGAAATAATAATTAATAGCATAATATAAGCTTCAATATTCTCTTGGTTTTAATACTTAAAATGAGAAAATATAATATAATAATAATTTTATTATTTACAGATGTAAATTCATATCAAGGAATATGTACTTTCAGCATGCTAGCATGCCCACCACATTAAGAGTCAGATAAATCCTAAGGTATTAAAAATGAGTCAACACATTTCTGCAAACTGGATAGCATAGTCTACAAATGTCCAGTTATTTGACTCAATTCCATGAATAAAGCAATGAACCTATTGAGTTAAAAAAATGGGAGAAGTACCCAAAAAATGATCATAATATAGCATTCAGCAAGCATTGAACTACTAACTGAAGACTAAATAGATACGTCAGGTGTAAAAGCACTAAGACAAAAAGCAAACTATATATATACTAGTATATATATATATATATATATATATATATATATATACACATATGTGTGTGTATATGTATTTATTCTGTACAAAAAATAATGCCAGTTGCTAATGAAAACTGTTGAAGATGCAAAAGTTTTAAATTAACATTTTGAATCTAATTTAATCCTCAACCAAACATCAAAGTGGTAGATATTTCTGACAGTGAGAAAAGGCTGATTTACTGTTAAACATGTAAAAAAACAAAAAGTGCTTTTACAATGTGCATTTCAAATATATGAAGAATACAAACAAAGATTTCCATAAGATTAAGGTTATAAGTTTACAACGTTAGAAAAAAGAACAAAATAATTTCTAATTCCTAAAGAGCAGAATATTTTATATAAATAAAATCAATGAATGTACTACTACATCAGGCTACAACACAATAAACTATTAAATCTGGTCACAAGCAACTAATTTACAATAAAATAAGCAACAAAATCTTATGATAAAATTACAAGAGATAATTGCAGAATATAATCTTCAATACACTAAAATTGCTACATCTGAATTAGACAAAAATTTATGGAACGGGAAATAATTCAAAAGTCCTCAGAGACATCTATCAAAATTTTTAATTAAACAACTAAAAAAAAATTGATACATCCAGTTTAGTCAAGAAAACTGGACATTTTTAAACAACTTTCAGTTGGCAGAAACAAACAATTCATTTTTACTAGCTCTTGATAAAGCTAAATGTACCCAGTATTTTTTCTTATTTAGATTCCAGTTTGTAAAGGTAGGTTAAACTCTCTCATAATTCTTAATTTCAGCATTTATGTAGTATATATAATATATTCATAGGGGAAAAAAAAAACTATAGAAATGTAATAATACTATACAAAAAGAGAATGGACAAGGAACTTGTCAGAAACACAATCATTGTTTTCTGTTGAATAAATATGGGTGAGTTTGTTGTTCCATTTATATATGTAACAAATGCACATAAATGGAATAAGAGGCCTGTCAGCTAAATAAACACTGATGGGTGATAAGGGGAAAAAAAGGTTATCTTCCTGATGGACTTATAAGTGCAACTACGTAGCGTTTGCATGTTGTATGGGAGAAACCAAGGAAAACTCTCACCAAGCAACTGGACTGTCAAAGCAAGACACTTTATTTATATTATACAATCAACATCGAGTCTTGTTTCCAAAAACAGTAAATGCAACAGATGCAAAAAGTAGATTTGAACCTGAGCCCTATTGCATGCTAGCTGTGCATATTACTACCAAACTATGAGTAAGACAATACATAATGTGTGCATAATAAAGTTAAAAAATAGCTTAATGCATAAAAGAAATGCTAATTCTGCAGATAATTTCTTGAAAATTATTTTAGTTATGCAATTGTAAGTTAAACAAAAATTGAAGCATTTTTTTATTCCATATAGATGGGAAGAAGAAACAGCAAATTTTATTGTTAAGTATTGCAGCAAAAGAAGTGGTAAGTATCAAATTTTCCCATATTAACAACAAGAATATAAATAAAAAGAGAATTTTTAAAAGTATTAAAAATCTCCATTATTTTAAAAATCAGTTCAAATCATAATTTTGCATCCAGATATATTTTTCATTAACATTTAGGAAGTTAGAAATAACAGAACTTTAATAATCTTAAATAGTTTATTTAATAATTAAAATTAAATCTACAAGAAAAAGATCATCAAGATTGAAAAAATGTCGCATGTTCTTTATCAAAATAATTTGTACAATAATAATAATACTATAATTTGATATATCAATATTTTATAATAAGGATAACTTTTACAGCAAATTCACATATATAACATATGCATATAATATGCAAAAGTTCAACATATTTAATGAAAAGTAATAAATATTAACTTACTATATAAATTCTATATATTTATAGTCATACAAATATCTTTAATAGTTTTGCAGTTTAAGAAATGAATTCTTAATAAGATAATTATATAGTATAATTTAAAGTTGATTATAATAGTATATGTTTACTTGTTTCTCTTTTTGTTGGGTATCCTAACTTATAGCAATTTTTTCAGTGATGCTCATATCGAACATAAAAGTAAACTATAATAATTACATGAAAGAAATGATAGGCACATCTGGTGGTACTACAATCTTTATCCCAGATCCAGGTTTAGTATAAATATCTTTTTTAGAAGTGAAATTTTTTTTATTTATAACTTACATAGAACCCCTTCTAAATATAACTTTCATATTGTGATTTAGATATTCCTGATGCAAGAGTTTTGTATCAATATGCTATGAAAATATCTTTGCCAGATGATGCAATTCAAAATGATAGTAAATACAGTGGTAAGTTAACAATAAACTATTTTAGATTTAAATTCATAAATTACAAAGAATTAATTATCGGCTATGGCCTATTCAAAGAATATTTATTTAAACCTATAGAATGCTAATAATCTTGCATATATAAAATGAAGCATAAAAAAAAAATCTTAATTTTTATATTTTTCTAAAATATCATTTCTCTAATTTTGAAGCTCAGGTTGGCTTAAAATTTTTATATCCATTTTTGCATTATTTAATATAAAATTTATATATTTTAGAATTAAATTTATAAAAACCCAATTAGTAAATTAATTCTAAATTTATGCATATATAATAAATCTATTTTTTATAATTTTAATTCTAAAATATATTTTTTAAACATATATAAAAGATTTTTTGTTACAAATAATGTATTTGTATAACCATTCCTCTTCTTTGCTTTATGAATAAAGTTATAAAGCAATTTATTTATGCAATTCTAAAAATAACAGTAATCAAATAATTAATCATCAAAATTGAAAGGAATATTGTGGAAACTTTCACATTCTATTTAAACCTCAACATAGAAAACATTAATTTACACAAATAAATAAGTCTTTATTAAATAAAGATACAATCAACTCAAAATAATTTCTTTTCAAAGTTATATAAAATTAGCCTATTTCTTTGAATATTAAAAAATTACATTAAAAATGAAGTTATTGTAAATAGAATGTATAATAATTACAATTGAATTTTATTTAAAATTTAAAATTTCCCATTTCTTTATAGACTCTACTACTGTGTATACAATAGAACAAATAATTAAGCTGATGAACACATCAGAAGTTAATTTGAATGAAATTCAAGGAACACTTCAAGTTATGATATCCTCATTTGATATCGATAGTACCAATAAAATATCTTCATTTAGATGGTTGGTAAACTTTATTCATTTCAATTAATAATATTTTAATTAATGAGATATCACAACATCTTTCTAGAAGTGGGGAGTCAGTGTCAGGAGTAGGCTTAAAAATTCAGCTCCTGATTGCTTTACAAAAATAATTTTTATTTTTCCAAAATTCTAGGAATTAATGTTAAAATTAAAAGTTAAGAAGGCAATTAAATTTTATCTTTCAATAATGCAACCAATTGCAATGACAGTATCTGCTTTAGTAGCATACCAATAAGTGTTGAGAGATTTTTTTTTCAGCACTGAGGCTTATAAAAAGCTATCTTGGATTAACAATGAATTTGAAACTATACTATTATTAAGAAAAAAAAAATAAGATTTAATGTATTACAACTAAAGCATCTTTGTGATTAAAATGTACAATAGCCTTTTGCTTGTCTTCAGTTATTCTATAATACTTTAGTATTTGTTAATATGGTACTGTTATTTTTTAGGATATATGTATTTCTTGTAAGCAAATTTAAAGTACAAGGACATCTTTTAAATTAGGGCAAACACTCAAGTCGTAAATAATACTTTATTATTGAAAAAACTATTCTTATAGATATATGAGTTTAATAAAAGCCACTGAATTTATTTCTCAAATTCTTCTAAATAAACTAGTGAAAATTATAGTAAATAAAATTACAGAAAAGAGTAAGCAGTCAGTATAAAAAATTCAACTCAGGAGTCAGAAATTTTTTGGCTGACTCTTCATCTCTACTTCTTTCCGTGAATTTTTACATTTTTTTTTTTAAATCAGAGAATACTTAATATTAAAAAAGAAAAATAAACAATCTTCATAATGCATTTACTACAAATGTTTATTAACCAAAAAGAATATATCTGAATATAAAAATATTTGTTTGTTTTATAGCCCAGGATGTATTCAAGTATTAGAAAAACAAGGTGACAAATGTATTAATGGTGCATGTGAAATAGGAAGTGGTATGAAAAATTTACCTGCAGAAGAAATGTATGACATCCCTTTATCTTTAGCTGATAACACTGGATGTATTGAAAGATGCCTCCTTCTCGGTCAAGTGGCAGAGAATCTTTTAGGTTTAAATGTAAGATTCCCTAGAAAATCGTAAAAAAATATGACATATCATTTGATTAAGTTAAACTATAAATAATTATGTATTATAATATTTTTATGTATAAAAAGTATTACAAAAATTAAGTTTAAATTTGCAAAATTTTTTTTCAAAGAATATATAAAAAATCAAATTTCAATCAATTTCAAAAAATATATATTAAAACATAAATATGAAACATTTTGATACATATAATTTTTAAATCTTACATAAATATTAAGTCTGTCATAAATTTTTTTTAAATAAAAGAAAAATATTTTAGTACATAAAAATTAAAAGGAAATATTCTGATATTCATATATTTCACTCAAAGAACACTATTTTAATATCCTGTTTGATCTTTAAAATAAAATTAATAAGGATAAAAATAATAATAAGGATAAAAACAATCAAATAAGGATAAAAATAAGGATAACAACAAAATCAATAAGGATAAAAACAAAATAAGGATAAGGATAACAACAAAATAAATAAGGATAAAATAAAATCAATACGGATAAAAACAAAATCAAATTATGAAAAAAAGTATTGCATGTTTTAAGAAACTCACAATTTATTATAGGAATATTTGTAGTCATATACTGAATTGAACAGGAGGTAAAATGAACAAAAAATGAAGTCAAAAGACAACATTTCTTCATAAGAACTTTAATTATTGCATATTCAATAAAGACTGCTCTTAAAGCATCCATTATTTTTCAAACCTCAAGCCACAATTTCTTAACCTACGTGGAAAAGAAATATATATATATATATATTACAAAAATACTTTACTTAATCTAAGATTACTGAATAAAGGTAATTAAATGGTAAAAAAGCTGTTAATTGATCAAGTTCTATTTTTTAGTAATTCAAAATTTTTAAAACAAATAATATGATGGTAGTATTAAATGATATTTTTAAATACATATTAAAATTAAATTAAACTGTAATTTTAAAACAAACTTTTAATAGATTTTAGGTATTTTTGATTTTTGAAAAATTTACAACTTGATGAATTTGGAACATTAAATATCAAAAACATAACATAGTTTTTTCATCTTTAGGTACAAGATTTTTTAAGACTGTCAGATGAAGGAAAAACTAACTTGAAATGGAATTATTTGTTTGAGAGAATGACTGTACAATTCAAAGTATGAATATTTATATAAATTATATTTACCAAATCTTCATTAAATAAATATGACTAACTTAAATATAATTTTTCAATGAATAAAGTAAAAATTAAAATTATTTTCAATGTATAAAAAACAACATATTTGATCATGAATGATAATAAAGGAGTAGAACACAGATGTCTTAATAAAATTTATATGGGAATTAATATCTTTAATAATATAAATTTTGATCCCACATTCATGACTGATTTTACAAAATATGAGCATGCATTAAAAAAGAATGGATGAGCAACAATTAAATCTTAGAACAAACATGAATCGTACGTGAAATGTATGAAAGGCTGTCTTTACATTAAATTTATTTAAAAATACTTGCTGCTAAAAAAAAAAAAAATTATACACAGCCTTTTTTTAGAAAATTTTAGTAAAGCATATATTTGGAAAACCAGATACTGTATAATAAGATGTAAAAAAAAAAAAAAAAAAAAAAAAAAATTCAATAATAATCTGATCTTCCCATGATAGGACAAATGCTTATATCAGACAATAAGTCTATTTTTCATTAATTTTTTTTTGAAAGGTTAAAATTACCATTTTTGAAATGTGATTTTTTTAAAAACTTTTGTTGTTTTAATGTTTATTATTTTCATTTTGGTACTTATGGCAAGTTGTTAATAGGAATTAAGTGTATATTCTTTCATGAGTGTTTTCAACAAAACTTTTCATTTTTATTATTTGATTTATTTATGTGTTTTATAAACTGATATAATGTCTTGATAATAAATCAGTATAAATTTTAAGGGTTCAAACATTTTACAACATTCACAATTTTTAATAAGATATATATATATATAAATGTACAAAATTTGTTTAAAAAATAGTGAAAAATGTCAATTTGTTTTTGCTTGTAACAAATATATATATCACCATAAACAAAATGTCCCAGTGGCAGTAAGTTTTCAACACTTTTATTATTAATTAAAAAAAGAAACAAAAATTCTTAAGTTTTAAATTAAAAATATTTTTTTTCTTATAGAACTAACTAAAAAAAAAAAAAAAAAAAAAAAAAATATACAGCATATAATCATTTAGTTATCAAATAGATAGAAATATAATTCTTCTTCAAAATGTTTTTTTTTTTTTCTAAATTTGTAATAATTTAAAATATTTGGAAAAGACCACCTTTATAATAAAAATACATACTTCATAAATTGCACACACACACACACACAAAAAAAAAAAAAAGGATGTTCAATAATTCCAACTCTTACACTGGAAGAATAAAAGAAGAAATTTAGAACTTGATAGAAATGAATCGATAATTGGTCAAGAAGAAAAAAGAAAATGCATGTACTAACCATGGCCATTTATATTCCACATGTCACAATGGCTGTTTAGAATCATCTTGAGGTCATTTAAATTATATAATTCAATAAAGTAAGGATATATTTTATCAAAATATTAGAAGATTGATTAATTTTCTTACAATCTAAATGCTCATTCAACATTGAATTCATTAAAGCCCGATTCATGGATCTGTGATAATGTGCTCAGGAGGTTCGAGGTTCCCATCCACTAGTGGCATTGCTATAGTCACTGCTTTCAGAAAAGATGACAATCATAACAATATGTATAAAAGTGTTATGTATCGATAACCAGGCTGCCTGGTGGGGTTTTCTCCTTAGTTGCCCTCCCCTGATCACCCATTAAAGGGCAGTTCGTGAGTTATTGATGCCCAAATAACTTAAAAATACAAAAATATTGAATTTAAAACAAAAAAAATTTTTTTTTCACTGAATATTATAGTTTCTCGTTAATGTTTGAATTCCTTCAACTCTAAACATATATGTCCAGAGATTTATGCAGCTGTACGTATTACATAAAATTTAAAAAATATTTCTTCCCTTCGAAAGATTTTTATGTAGCATACAGCCAAAACTGATAAAAGTCTTTAGTATAATTTTTAATTAAATAAAAACTTTATTTTTTTTGTTGTTAAAATATGCTTTCAAACTACTCAATTCAAAAATTGTCTCTAAAAGAATTATAATGTTAAATAAAATTTCAGCTTTTTACATATTCTTAATTAATATATTTATTATTTTTATTCACCAATAAATCCTTCTAAGCAACTGAGTAAAGGAGATAAGAATTTATACATTTTTAAATGTTTTTTTTTTTGAAATTTAAATGGTAAATATTTGAAAATTTTACTATTCTCTTTTGTAATATCAATTTGTATTTAAATTATTTTTTTTGTATTCATGGTTTTATTTTATTTTTCCTTAACAGCTTTCTGTTATATATTTTTTGAATCAATTAAAAAAGGATACAAGAAAAATAATATTTATTTATATTAAAAAATTCAAATGCCATTCATGACGTTTCACATACATAATTTATTTAAGAGTAATATTTATGTAATATATTATAAAATATTGGAGAAAATTCAGGGACCATCTTTTAAATATCAATTACAATGAAAAATAAAATGTTATTTAATATTTGTAAGTCTTTTTATGAAACAATTAGAATAAAAAACAATTAATTTCAAAGCAAATTTATTACAAGTTAACAAATATAGGACTTGCATATATTTACATGAAAAACTATTAGATCAAAATATGTTATATTTTGACTGACATAATTGTATAAGTAATTCAGCAGCTATTTAAAATTAATCAACAACTGTCTTCAAATAAAAAAATTATTGAATATAATTTTTCCAATTTGAAGATTGAATATTTTTTTATTTTTTAACATGTATTTAAAAAATTTGGCTGATTAAATATTACTAAAATAAATTTTTTTTTCTAGGTCACTCAATCATCTGTTGGAAATGGAAAATACAACTTTCGCATAATTTCATGTAAAAAATGCGATTGAAAACATTTTGTCAATTTTGCAAGTACTCCCTGTAACAAAATTATTCATATAGAAAATAAACAGAATAATACATAAATTATAGTCCCATAATTTTTGCTGAACAGAATAAAATCATGAAATGGAACAAAAAATAATATATATTAACACTAACCCATTAGCAGTATCTCCATTTGTAAGGAAAAGTTATACTAACTCATTGTCCATATGAGAAAAAGAATACTTCAAAAAATATATACTATTTTAATAAGTATCCTTCCCCAAATTTTTTTTAAAAATGATTGTAAAGTTTTAAATTACAATGAATAAAAGCCAACTATTTCACGTTATTAATGTCATGAAAATGTTCTCTAATAGATTAAATTATGTTTCTAAAATGAGTTTATGCAATATTATTTTGGATTGCCATTATTAATAGAGGAAAAATGGGTAAGTGGTAAAAAAAATGTAAAAATATAAAATTTAATGCAAACAATATTTTTAAGTTTATAACAAAGCTTAAAAACGCTTTCGTTTCAAAATTTCTGGTTTCCAATTAACAGGATGAGTTTCTTCAGATGCATTTTCATCTTCCTTGAATATTTTAACAGTCTTATCTGCTTCTGCAGAGAGTAGTCGACTACCACTTTGATCGAAAGTACATGCAAAAATGCCTGCTTCACTATCAATAGAACCTGGTTGTACAGGAGCTTGCAGTCTTTGAAAGTTGTAGCCAGTTTTCCAATCCCAAAAATATAATGTTCCATTATCTCCACCAGATACAAGGACATTATCAGAATTTATACCAAGACAATTAACAATGGCATTGTGACCACTCAGATTCTGGACGAAATTGCCATCAGGACAACGCCACTGCTTTATATTATCTGGAGCCCCAGACGCAAACATATTCAATGTTGGATGAATAAGCAATGCTCGAATACTTTTTTTGTGATGAGTTAAAGTAACTCTAGTTTTGCCAGCAACTAAATCCCATAGACGAACAGTACAGTCATGGCTACCTGTCATGATTTGTGGTTCTGTAGCTTGGCATTGTACACTAGCAACAGTATTAGTATGACCAATTAATGAATGAATGTTAGCTTTTGTTCTCATATCCCATACTCTAGCAGTAGCATCTCTGCCACCAGTGACTAAAACATCAATTGTTGGATGAAGAGCTAAAGCATAAACACCACTTAAATGACCATGGTAATGTCTTATAACTTTGTTATACTCTAAATCCCAACACTTGACCTGTTTATCTTCACCACAGGAAAATAAATACGGCTGTCGAGAACTGATGGCAAGACCTCTTACAGCACTTATGTGTCCAGTTAAAGATAGTTTTAACTTTCCACTGGCAAGATCCCATATCTTAATTATTCTATCATTGGATCCAGTAGCAAACCATTCATTTCCAGGCTCCACAGCTAAGCATCTAACCCAACCTAAATGTCCACTAACAACTCTGTATAGCTTCCATGGTGGATGCCATTGAGGTTTGGGAATACTTGGCATTCGTCGCATTGCTAGTGCTTGTTGTTGAGCACCGGCTAAAACTAAGGCTTGAGATGGAGGTACAACAGGAATAGGCGCTGGAAACATATCTTCCATTCCTGGTGGAGGGGCATCGGTTTCATAAAGTTCTCGGCCTTCAAATTCGCTAACTGGAGTTCTTCGGTCAAAATTAGACGTGCTATTTCCTTCATTTTTAGAATGATCCAAACTAGAAATCTCCTGACTTTCGTCTTGTTTTTTATTTTGTACAAGATGCAGTACTGGTCCAAATTCATCCCGAGCCTTTACCATGCATTTTAGTTTATCACTCTTTTCATTAGGCGGTGGAGGATTTGGCTGATCTGCTAAGAACATATCATGCGTTCTTTTTAATGATCGAAATACCAAGGTATGAACCGAATGTTTTTGTACATCCATGGTTAAGATATTTTCCCCAAAATATAGCAATTAACAGAAAATTTATTTGAACGCTACCACTTTGTATTTAGAATTCAACATAAACACGCACTTTAAACAACAGTTGCAGTCACGATTAAGATTTGACTATCAACAATAGCTAAAACCAATAAATAAAAATGAAATTATTTATTTACATAAGAAAACTGAAATACATCAATTTCTTTTTAATTTCCCCTTTTCTCGATTCTTTTTATATTTATTAATATTTATCGTCTTAATTTAAATCTTGAGAACAGAAACCAGCGACTTGGTAATGGCAACTTGTCATTAAAATCAACAAAATAAGGGCACTAGTAAGCGATGAAACGATTTGTGTATGTGTTTTGTATTCGTGTAGCTGAATAGTTCTGCTTTGTTTTATTTTATGAGCTGAAATTTTATGTAATACAATTGTTTTAACGATAAAGGACGGAATATAGGACATTTTAAATTAAGGACTGGAATTTAGTATGAGTTTCTCCCTTCTAATCCTTGTAAGGGCGGCCAGGTAGGCTTAAATTGTTTAATTTTGTTGAAATCTTATGAAAACTTGTTGTGTTTAATTTTATATTATGAGATAAAATTTTTAAGCGCTATAAATTTATACAATTTCGTTTTAAATTCCGTAGATATCTTATATTTTACGATGGTTTACGAGTATTTACGATGTTTATGAAACATGTGTATGCTTATTTTCATTATATTGTAGTAAAACTCGATTATTAAAAATCTTTTGTTTATACATGCAGCATTTTTTCTTCGCAATCTTTATTCACAAGAATTACTTTTATTTGTTATTAAATTTTTGTTACAGTTAAATATTTATACATGGGAAATATATTCAGTAGTGAAGAATAAAAAGTAATTTGTGTGATTATAAAAAAGACATATAGTTAAAGAACTTTTCGAAATCGTTAGTAATTTTTTTTCAACTGAATTTTTTTAAGAAATTTTTTTCAATAATTGGAAGTTGGTGAGAAAAAAAACAGGTTTTGAATTGTTTATTCAAAGTATTTTTATATTATATGACGTTTGTACATTTTTGCATATTTCTGCTTGTGTACATTTTTAATATACATTTTACATTGGGATAAAAAAAATTCCAAAGATAACATGTAAAAATTGTGTTTATATGTGTTATTTACAAAATTCACCTCTTCCTTCTGAACTAATTTTGGGCTACATTTGAATAAATGCATAGTCATGATAATAAATGAATATAACTTGTCACACTCTGTGTTAATAGTTTTGTTCTTTGCAATTTAATTCATTTTTTCTGATTGTGGTGATTATTTTAGGCAATTATCTGTCATATCCCAATCAGCCTTTTTTGTTGCATATCCTTTGGTTGACGGCTGCAACGAATATCAGTTTGCCAACAAATTGGCTTTCATTCAACTAATGAATATTATTTTTTTTTAAGCACTTTATGCATGATTAACTTCTGTTATTAAGATTCTAAAGAGATTAATATAGGATTTCTTCATCACTTACAGTATGTAAGACATATTCAAGTGTCAAAGGTGAATCTTATGATATATCTTGTTTAATTTGATTTGTACATCTTTTCTAATTTGAAATTATTAATTTTCGATCAAATTTCTTTGTAAAATTTTATTTTATATTGCTATTATAAAATTGAAATTAAATTGTATTCTTGAATTATTCAAAAACATATTAATTTCATTATTTTGTTATGGGACAAAATAATATACAATAATATTCATATTATCAGCATTTTCAATTTTTTAAAACTACATTTAATTTGAAGCTCTATATTTATTGTAAGTTGTTCATTAGATGGTATTTCTGAGTAAAAGTGGAATTAATTCAATCACTTCTCATAACATATAAAATTCATTTCACGATTTTATTTAAAAAAAATATAGATACTTTTTCTGTTAATAAATGCCAGTGATTGGTCATTGAAATTTCTGTATTTCATTGTTAAATATCTACCAAGTTTTGTCCCTTGGGGAAAATGTCAAATGTTGTTTGGATGGAAAATGTTGATATGAGCTATCACTGATTAATATTAATATGCTCAGAGGTTATTGCAAGTCATCAGTCACTTGCATGGGGCTAATACGAAAGTAGCAAAAGAAAATAAATGATAATAAAAAAAAAGTTTTTTATCGATGTGAATGATGAATATATGTCTATTTAGAAGAAATTTCGGTCCATTTTTAACTCAAACATTTTGTGAAACATCTGAGGGTGGCCACTCAACCAGAAAAAGTCAGGGAATTTGTGAAGTAAATGGAAAAATAAAATTCCAAAATGAACATTTGAATCAAATTTCCACATCCAAACAAAAATAAAGTTGCCAAATTATGCCACAATATCTACTTAAAAAATTTATTTATGCATAAAAAAATATATAATTTAATGACAAGGTACTGCGTACAGAAGTTAGACTTCTAAAGACGGAGTGTCATTTGGCATCTCCTAGGCTCTGAAGTTCTTGGCTACAATCACAAAAATTTGAGGTTTTTTTTCTTTTTAATTATTTATTTTTAGGTGTATTCTGTATTACAGGTAAAATAGGATAGCCTTGGTCATCATTCCAGTAATATCAGCTTTCTAGATATATTTTAATACATCAATTTTAGAATAAGAAACTGTTTCCTTGTGTATGAAACAGGCAAATTGTAGCCTATTTCTTTGTTATATGGGTCTTCAACTGGGATGTCTATGAATTTGTATTTATGTGTTTTTAGATATGTATAGCTTATGTTTTAAACAACAAATTTCGCTTGTTTGAAATTTCTACTTTTATCTTCGGTAAAGCGTCCATGGGAGCATGGATTTGCTGTAAATTATTCAACAAAAAGTTTTTCTCTCATGTTTATTTTCTGTTAATTAGTCCGTTTTATCAGATGACTATCCTTGTAATAACACCTAAGAATTTCTTTCTAATTTCAAAATGCAACAAAGATAAACTCAAGATCAAAAATAGTCTTTTTTTTTTTTTTTTTTTTTTTTTTTTTAATCTCTAGTTTCAACAATTGAACGATTGATTTCCTATACTATTTGACTTCCTATAGCTCCCCTTCTATTCTTATCTTTGATTTCTCTATTGCAGAGAGTTATGCAAAAGTTTATCAAGCATAGTGTTTTAGTAGACAATGCTCTAATTTATGGAAAATTATGTAAGGGAGAAAGAAGATTTGCCCTACATAAGTTTAAATTTAAGCATTGTAGTCAAAGATCAATTAAAAATGTAAAATAACTGTTGAAGTAAATATATTTTGCAAGGATAATGCGAGTGCATTTAAAAAATATTAGAACGCAGGCCATTAAATTTCCCGTCAACCAAAGTGATATTGTGCCTGGACCCAGTAGTTGAATATAACATTTAAATAGTTCTCAAACGATTATCCATTTATATTCAAATTTTAATGTCAAACAGTTGGATATTGGGCATTAAAGGGGATAGGATATATGAAAATTATAGAGAAGTTTGTGATATTCTTTCAGTGCAAATCAGTATGCTTGCATAAAAAAATGAATGCTGATTAGATGATTACAAACAGTGTTAGTAACTTAAAAGTCCCTGATTTACAACAATTTATTAAACTGATTTTAACACTTTCTCATGAAAATGCCCTTGTTTTTCTTATAAATTCAGAATGCATGGTGGAGAATCAGTCTGAAGAAATCCTTGTTGGGCTGAGATAAATTTCCGATAGAGTACAAGAAGCCGGATGTGTTTTAAACATCAAAATAACAAAAGCAATGCTGAGCTTATGTGAGATCTTCTCACTCCACATATGTTGAATTAATGGTAAAAAAAAAAATATATATATGATGTTGTAGAATGAGAAAAAAAAAAAATGAATCTGAATGAAATGTAATTCACTAAAGTTACTTAGTGAATTACAGAGCAAAAAAACAGAATCTGCTTTCATGATGTTCAACAAGAAACAACTTTTGATGAGGAAATAGAATTATATTAAATAAAAAGAATTAATGCATTAAATATTGTTATACTCACACTTGTGGAAATTCTTAAGCCAAAACTTTCATTAACTCTTTTAGAAACTTAATTATAAATTTCCGATGATAATTATAAATTTGCGTTGGTTGAACTAAATTTATTTTTCACAAAATCTTTTTTTAATTTTTAGTTCTGTCTTGTGTTTTCCGAGCATATATTGGATCATGGTGGTCAGGTCTAACATTGAAAGTCTTTTAGTTAAAGAATAATATATGAAAATTGAAAAATTGGATTGTTATCTGTGATCCCATTCTTTTGTTTCCCTGAAAAAATGTTGAGATTTTTTTTTTTTGCCTGGGAAACCTGGAAGTTTTAAATTTCCATTTCAGTTATGTTTCATTCAAACAATCGTGTATATAATAAATTTTTATTAAAAGAGAGAATATTGTTGTTTCATTTACTTAATATGGTTACGATTATTTATATGTTACTTTTTTTTCTGTGTATTATCAAAATTAATTTTGTAGATAAGAATTTCAATGTTATGCTATAAAAAAAGTACTTGAACTTTTATACTATCATTTGATTATATTTCTTATATAATTGTTCATAACTAATGATTAAGACAAAATTAACCTGGAAATATTCTATTATTATAAAAGTAAAGTTTATCCTCCAAGTAAAGTTTTTTATTTTTATTTTTTCAAATTACTTATTGCAAATTATAAAAAAAAATCTTTTATATGTAATAGTGTGTATATGAAGAATTATTAATATGCATTGTGTGAAAATTATATTTTTAATTATTGATATGATCAAAAATTTAGCAAATTTTGTAAAATTGTAAAAGGCTATGCTGTGTATTACAGCTCATGTATAAAAAATTTGAAGAGACTTCTAAATTTAACTTTATTCATTTTTAACTTATTTTTAAATGTTCTCTTATTTACTAAATTAAAATTAAACTTTATTAATGCTAAAAAATAACAAGGAAAGTTGTGTCATATAAATAAAATAAAAAAAGCCTAAAATATAAGAATTATAGCTAACTAAAGGATTTTGAACAATGGTAAAAGCTATGTTTTAAGAATTGCATGTTGTAGGCATAGTATAAAAAAAGCTTTTTGTCTTTTTTTATGTATAGTATATAATAGATTTCCATTTTAACTATTATGCAATAATTCAACAATAAAACACTACTGAGAGGTAATCAATTTATAAAAATGTTGTCATAACTTATATCTTCCATCACATAAATATCCTATACTTTTCAGTGTTGAATAAATCAGAACTAATAAAATGCAAGTGATATCATAAAATGAATAATTGCATCAATCATTTTCTGGAAGGAAAGAATAGTAAAAGTCTTGCATAATATGATTTTTATAAAAAAAATTGGGTAACAGTCTTTAGAATTTTGTTAAATTTTATTGTAGAATTGTGAAAACTGATTATCCAGCTGAAAGGCAATAATTGAATTCCGTCAGGAGACAGAAAAAAAATTTAGTAGGAACAATTTTATATTTTTTGTGAAAAACTTTGTTTATCTTATTGTTGGATCCGTTTTGTAAAAATGCTTAAACTGATAGTAATGGGATATTTTATTTCTTAAAATTATTTCACATTAATTTTAAATTATTTTAATGTACTTAAAATGCATTCATTTCATTTAATTATTGAAATAAAATTGTTAAATTTATGGATGTCAAAATTTTTTTAATGTAAAAAATTTTATTTTTTATGCATTTTTAAGTTATTGTCTAATAACAAAACAAAAATTTTAATTTCAGGACAACTGCTTTGGACAGATTTGTGAAATAATAGTTGCAAATGATGTGGTGTAAATTAGTTTTCACTTATCAAACTTATTGTTGTTGACCAAAAAATTTAAAAGAACTCATGAGTAGATCAACTCCATCTCTCAGTCGCAATCATCCAAAATCATATGACTATTTGCTAAAGTTTTTACTAGTCGGAGATAGTGATGTAGGTAAACAAGAAATACTCAGTGGTCTTGATGATGGATCTCAGGAATCACCATTCTGTGGTTCCTCTGGTAATTTGTTTATTATTTTCTTTATTGTACCTTTTAATAACATTTTTATGATTTGCCTATTATAATAATGAATATATGTATGTAATAAATTCTTTTAATTTAATAGCTTTTCCGTAGTATTGGACTTAAAGAGATTTAAAAGCTATAATTGTAATTGATAGTTTGCATAATTTAATCTGTTACAAAATTTCCATACCTAATACAAATAATATATGATAATTATTGTAATATAAAATTATTCTAGTTTCATTAAAATCGGAATAATTACTATATAATTTATCATCAATTGAAGGTGGAAATTTTTTAACTTACTTCTTCATAAAGAAAAGAAGTGCTTTCCTCCCTCAGATTTAATAATTAAATGCAATAAGCTAATGCTAGTTTCATTACAGTTAAAATAATAACTTAAGTTATTATTTTAACTGCTTCTTCTAGTTAGTCTTTCTAGTTTGCTTCTTCATAAAAGTTGAAAAGGGAATATACTTAATATTTAGAAAATAAAATTTCATTATTCTGTTTAACAATATTAATATTTATTATACACATGTGTAAATTTATTAGTAGCCATTAAAATAAATTTTTATTGCTAATTGATGACTTTTTTGCTTTTTTATAATTCTGGAAATTTTGAAATATGTAGTTCAGCCATTAATAAGGGGGGAAAAAAAAACACCTTCCATTAATAAAACATTTCAGTTATATAAATAATCATGATTTTTTCATATTAAAGTTAAAATTTTGCTCTCTTATTCTGATTTAGTCATGTGCATTATTACAATTATAAAAATGTTACAAATACTTATTTAAAAAAAAAAAAAAAAATGGTTACTTTTACACATTTTATAAAAGATGATGTTGATGTGTTAAGGGTTAAAGAATAATTATAAATTCCATTTACAAATTTTTTAAATTATTTATGTGGAATTAGATTAAGGAGCACACACACACATATATAAATAAGACAAAAACCATTTGAGATTTTAAAAAATAATGAAAAGATAGTAAAATTGATTTCAGATTTGAAAACATTAATTTTTGATGAAACAGAATATCATCATCAGTTGGTAATTGGTATATCATATCAATTAGTATTTTTGGTATATCATATCAAACCAAAAAAGTGTAAATACATAAATGCAGGTTAAAATACAAATTATCCAGGAAATTAGCAAAAATCCATAAAAAATTTAATTTTAATTTCATAAAAATATTTTTATCATGTACCCTTTAGTATGTTATACTTCATTTTTTGTATGATGACTCGACATACAAAACAAATATAGTGATGTATTCCATAAACATAGAGGAACAGATTTTCTACTGTATTAAAATAATAAGGAAAAGAATTCAACTCAAAAATGTGATCTAGAAAAATATACTACTGCAATAAGTTTTGAGAAGAAAAGAAAATTCTTTTATTGCTGGTTAACCCCACAACTTATAATTAATAAAATGATATGTGTCCATTAAGATAGTGACAAGAGTACTTCTAGAAATAAGGGTATGAATTTTCAAAATCATGAAATTTGTTACTGGTAGTCTTATAATAAATAATTAATAATTTTAAAGATGAATAGATTTCGTAGATATTTATTATGTTTCTTAAAATTACTATGAAAAATATTAAAAGGTCACAATAAAGTAAGAAATAATTTAAAATCATTTCCTGGATGTTAAATTAATAATTGATGTATAATGATTTATATCCGTTTCTTCTTCAAAATAATAATAACTGGAAATTATAGGAAAGTTTTTTTTCTACAATTTTTTTTATATCGCATTTTATTTCATCCGGTTTTTGTGAATCAAAGATTTTTCTCCTTTACTTACATTTTAATTAAATATGTTTCTTTAATGCTTCATTTTGTGTGTGTTTTTACATATTATCAACTTAAGCGTCTATATGGTATATTAATTTTTCATTTTGTTATGCTATCACACACTTTTAAAAATGTTAGGCTTAGATTTCAATTCAAATCAAAGAAAAGTTATGCGACAATCCTCAAAAATTGATGAATAGGTTTTGGAACTTTAGTATTTTACATATTGTTAAGCATAAAAAAATTGTTTAATTTTTTTATAATCTTTAAAACTAATTTCAGGTGTTGCATACAAAACGACCACAATTCTTCTGGATGGAAAACGCATTAAACTTCAATTATGGTTTGTATATTCACTTAATTTTTTTATATTTTCTATTGAAATATACAATTATAAAAGTATTTTAACCTTTTAAAAAAAAAAGGGAAAGATCTGCATACTTTATTGAAGTTTGGTTTAATGATATTTAGTAAAAATTGTTCAGGTAGGAAAAAGAAAGTATTTATATATAATGCATTATTATTTTTAAAATAGTGGTTTTTAACATTACAATCAAATAAGCATTACATTTTCTATTATTGTTTCACTTTTTCCTGAATACATTTTTTGCCTTTATTACTTTTTTAATCAGCTATTTAATATTTCTTTTGGCTGAGTGTGTTATAAATTGATTTAAAGTCAGTTAAGTATAAACGAAATATATTTTAATTTATAAGTTTATTTTTTGTTAAAATAAATGTTTGGTTAATAATTATACAAAGGAAAAAATTTACAATTTGGATTTTATATTTATTTAACAAATGCCATGTGCAGATTAGCACCTATGTCATCAGTACACGATCTCTCAAGTATTTTTTAACAATATAATTAAACCACTTAGGCTGAACATACTTCTAAATGTTCAGCTATCATAGATTGTTGAGAATCACAAAGAATACAATCAGGAAACAGCCATGTCAACACAAAAGAGATATCTTGGACAGTCATGATCTGTTAACAGTCGCAACCTAACAAATCACCTGATTCCTTAAAAAGTTAACATCTTTTTGCTTTAATAAGTTATCAAAATTATTGATGGGATTATTGTTTCTTATCTTGTTTGTTTTCTTGAGAGTGAAAATTTATTATCACCATACCAGTCAAGTTTCAGACATCACTCAACCTTTCAACTATTTTCATTTCTGATACAATCATTAAAGGCTCTTTGGACTGTCATAGGTCTGCCCTTGCTGCTTCTGTGAATTTTGAATCATTTGACAGAGTATGAAGACTTAGGGCCCTATAGAAACTACAGAATTTGGGAATTCATGCAATATGTTTTTCTGGATTAAAAGCTATTTCCCAAAGATTTTCTGTCATTTGATATGGAGAGGGTGCTTTAAATTTGGATTTTATATAAAATAATTTTTCTAACAAATTATTTCCTGTCGCTAATTTATTGTGTTAATGAATAATTTGTTATAGAATAACACTCCTACTTTTCATGTAAAATTTACTGCCACCTGGTTTAAATCCAATGTTAAATAAAAAAATTTAAATTTTGTTCCATTTTTTTTCTCCATAGAAAAATTTAGAGACAAAATAATAATTACTTTAATCAATCTGTATAATTATTAAGCTAAAATTATTTAGAAGCTTATAATTTTGAGAAAAAATCCTCATTAAATTCTTTTTCTTCTCTTTTAGGGAGTCATCTGGCCAGGGTCGATTTTCCACCATAATTCGTTCTTATTCAAGGGGTGCACAGGTAAGTCTAACTAAACACATTTTGGAAATTTTTTATTGTTTTTATTTTTTGGATTATATAAAATTTTATAATTTCATATGAGAAAAAACAATTTTTAGATTTGTTACCATAATTTTATGCCTATAATCCACAGCTTCATATCATCCACAGGTGTCATTTTTAACTTCCTCCCAAAAAATTAAAGATCTTATATAACCTATTGGATTTGCATCAGTTCTTTGGCATATCATGTGACAATTAAGTTCTAGGGTGTTTTATATACAAATTATAAAATTATCTTAAAAATTTAAGATAGCATTAACCAAGAAAAAATATATACATTTAAGAACTAGGATGAAAACGAAAATAACTTTATTTTTCTTATGATTTGTAATCTCTATGTTTACTAGAGAAAACTTGATCTAGTATAGCAGTTAATTAATATTAATTAAACAGTAAATTTAATTTGGCCTTCCATTTTTTTGATTATCTATAACTTTATTTCATGTCTTTTTCCTTCACTAGCACACATATTTATTGCATATCACTTTTTATCTGCTTTCATAAATCTGGATTTTTTCCTTTGTTCTCAAGTATTGTTTTTCCTTCTTTATATATAGAATGTTTTTCCCGTTCCAAAAAAAAAATGTTATTGGTAAAAAAATAATTAAATTATTTGACATTTCTAAACAATTAATTTTTAATGAATCCGAAAAAGAAAAAAAATAAATAAAAAGCAACTGTTTGCAAATTGTACTCAGCATCCTATTATCCATATCGCAATATTCCAAAGTTTTTAGTGTATAATCAGCTGATTATAAATACAAAATTATGGTATAATCAGACTGCAGCTAGCGTGGTATAGTAATCATCCAACTTAATGGCAAAAATGGATTAAGTTATTATTTTTTAGGGTTGCTAATCAAATGTAAGCTGCATTGAAAGAAAAAAGTATAAAAGTTTTGTGGAATTTTTTTACTTGTAATTTTTCTTTTAATGTGATGTAATCTAAAACTTGAAGATTGTGATTAAAATATTTTTTAAATGATATTTTCTCCCCTATGTGACTCTTTAAATCCATTCGACTTGGTCACTTATTCTTGGTCTTGCCAATTTTCCTCTGTATTGATGGTTGGACTGTAATAAACTAGCATTTCAAATGCTGATTTTATTTTAATATATTAAAAGAATTTTATCAACTGGAACGAAGAGATTTGTTATACTATGATATGCATAAACTTAAAATTAAAAAATATATATATTGATGTTAACGGTTAACTTACACAGGTTAATCCTTCATGAATTACTGAAATACAAAATGTGTATTGTCATATGATTTCATGGTGCTATTAAAAGATCTGTATTAACTTTAATCCTAAAGCCTTAAAACAAAGTGTTCATCTTTAAAGGAAATTTTTGTTCATTTTTGTTTCAAATAAATATATATTGTCCTTTTTTTAAAGAAATTTAAAGGAAATTATTTTTTATGGAAGATGTATTTTTAATAAGAAAGCATTATTATTTAATGATTGTAACATTAAATAAATTGCATAAATACAACAAATCACTCCTTCTGAGTTTTATTCCTATTAAATTCTGCAAAAGTCCTAAACATTTCTTTAGATTATATTCAAAAAAATTTTTGCAAGTATTATCTGGTAATTTAAAAAAATATATTATAATTTTATTGCATTGCTTCATTTTTATTGATATTTATTTTATTTCTGTTTTACTTTGCTTATTAAGTTTTAATATTGATTATCAACAGGTTTTCTAGTAATTTAAATAAATTGTTATGTATTTTCTGCTTTAGATTAATTTAAAATCTGCAATATTGTTTTTTCTGCTGTCCAACTGATACCGTAAGGTAATTGATAATTTAAATATTTTTTTCTTCTAGGGTATTATACTGGTGTACGACATTACAAATAAATGGTCCTTTGATGGTATTGATCGATGGTTGACAGAAGTTGAGGAGGTAATTCAAATCTAAAATTATGGCAATTATTTTGCAGAGCATGTTTTTTTTATTTTATTATTATAATAAACATAATAATGTTTATTAGATTTATTCAGACGGATTCAAAGCTTACTCTTGGCAAATAGATATTCCAAAAGAATTTGTTTTAGTATGAACATACAGCTGGAAACATTGTGTATTCACCAGAAATATAAAAAGAATTAAAAATAAAAGAATGCAAGTATGACAATGTATGCATAATGTAGCAGTAGGTGATCAAAATTACTGCCATATGTCTGGCAATTTGTGGATTAATGCATCCAGATATTTCAAAGTTGTCTTAAGTGGTACTACTTCAGTAACTCTAGCTATGAGGTCTATTCTGGGCCTTCTGTCTCATCTCACTGCTGAGATTTCATTTGCTTAAAAATTTTGAATATTAATAAGGGATCATAGTAACCAGTTGATAGGTCTATCTTTGCATATTCATCACATAAATGGACAGTTCAGAACTCTGTAATATATAGGTTGAAATATGACAAGGGGTGTAACTGTGTTGAAAAAATTGCACTGTTGAAGATATACAGGCCTATCATGCAGTAAATATGTTAAAACATATTCAAAGAAAATAATGAAACTTTAAGATGGGGGCTTATATTGCTGTATTCATTTTCAGCCGAACAATACTCTCTAGTACAAATATGCAACATTTTTGCCTATATGTTCATTATGTAACTGATCTGTTTTGTATTCCAGAATTACCCTCCCTTCAAATTCAACCTTTTTGAATTGTCTATTAGAGGTGGGGTAGCATTTCTGAAACAGTTGTGAGTAGGTTTAAAAACCTGGCTCTTATATTGCAAAATTTTTATATTGAAATTAAATTCAGTGGTTAATATTAAATTTAAGTGTTTAAGAAATCAATTTAATTGTATTATCTATATAACTAGTAGCATTGATGATTATTACTATAGTAACATACCAAATGAGAGCGCTGAGGCTTGTAAAAAGCTGCCTTTGATCAACAATGAAAGATCTCATAGAAGATATTCTATTATTGAGAAAAAATTAATGTATTACAAATACAGCATCTTAGTGCTTAAAATGTACAATTTTCTTTTGCTTGTTTTAAGTTATTCTATATAATACTTTGATACCTGTTAATTTGGTATTGTTATTTTTATAGGATATATATATATATATATATATATATATATTAAACAAATTTAGAGTATAAGGTTATCTTTAAAGGTGTAATATTTAAACTTATTGTATGTTATTAAAAATTGTAAATGATACTTTGTTTTGTTATGAAAAAACTATTTTCATAGATATATTGTGTTCCATTACAGCAATTAAATTTATTTCATAAATTCTTAATTCATTTATGAAGATCATAGTACATAAAAGAGTTGAGAGTTGGTGAAAAAAAACACAGTCAGGAAATTTTTTGACAGGTTCTCTATGATTTATATTTTATACAAAGCAGCTACATAAATAGGGATTTTTTTGGGTAGTAGTATAAAAAAAATATTCATATCGTTATGGTATGAAATTGACATTTTTAAAATTATTATATTTTTCAGGATATGTAGTATTATAAGATTTTTATAAAATTGTGGTTTAGTTTATGATGTTAATATGAAATGAAGCAAATGAATAATTAAAAAAATGTCTAGGGCTTTATAAGATTTTATGGAACTATGAAAAAGTAATTTATAAAAATTTGGAAGACTTCTTTCGGCAAGCTTTAAATAAAAAGTTTTCAGATATCATATATGTTTAAAAATTTTTTTATTTTCTTATAAAAGTTCAATGTGTTGTCTTTTATTCACAAGGTTCTCAAGTTATTAACAATGAATAAAAAGAATAAGATGAATTTCTTTTCTCTATTTATAGATTCAAATTGGATAATTTATTATGAGCATATATTTATAATTTTAATATATTAGTTATTTTAATTTTAATAACATTATTCTAATATTGAGTTAAAAATTATTTCAGCATGCTCCTGGTATTCCAAAGATCTTAATTGGCAACAGATTGCATCTAGCCTTTAAGCGCCAAGTGAGTGAATGTACAGCTGAAAGTTATGCTCGAAAACACAGTATGGTGTTTTTCGAAGTCAGCCCTCTTTGTAATTATAACATAACAGAATCATTTGTTGAATTATCGCGCATGGCATTACTGAGAAATGGTATGGAAAGATTGTGGCGAAGTAATAGAGGTAAATATGTTTTTCACGATATTTTTATAAAGATATAAGTTGCAATGAGTTGATATTAATACTGATTATAACTAATAAAACATGGAATTTATAGTAGCAAAATATTTATTTTAAAATTAAAATCTGACAGGAATAAATCTGATAGAAATTGTCAAATTATATGAAAAATCTTGTTTATATCTTAAAAATTAAAAAATTAAAAAAGCTTTTAAAAAACTAATTTACATATGAAAAGAAGTAGTGCATTTGAAAATTATTATTATTTTTTAATAAAAACAAGAGTAAAATAAATAAAAAGACTCAAATATTACTAAGTACTATTGCTTAACAAATATTTTTAATACAATAAATGAATAATTTTGTTAAAGAAAATACTCAGTTTAAAAATATAAAATATTTATAAAAAATATTTTCAAGGGTGAAATATTCAGTTATACCAATGCTTCAAATTTGCCAGAAGGCACTTCACTTTTTGTTTGCCATTGTCTTCTATATTTCCTGAATGGAAGACAAATTTTTCCAATTTTAAAGTAAATAAGAGCAGAATACCCCCCCCCCCCTCCCCCTTAAAAAAAAGGATATCTCCCCTATTTGAATTATAAATAGTTATCTTATATTTTCAACTATAATAAATGGTTCCGTCTTCATTTATAATTGTATATTCTATTAAATTATAAGGAATAATTAGCTATTAAATTTTTAGTGATGAATATTTTAAAAGGTTTTGTCTGATACAATTAATTTGTACAAAAAAAAATCAATAAATTAATAAAGGCATTTGCATTCTTCCTTTGCTTTTTCTTGTTATTTTCATTAAAAAAAAATTATCTATAATTTTTTTAACCGCAAGCATTAGATTAATTTTTGAAGAGTGGCACTTATAACATTTTATACAACTTTGATGTTAATGGAAAAATGTATCAGATCAACTATAACAAATATATAAAAAGGCATTGATAACTTCATTTCTTGTTCAGTAACAAGTTTTTGTTTCTTTGCAGTTTTGTCACTACAAGAGCTTTGTTGCCGAGCCATCGTCGCCAGAACCACTGTATACAGCATCGAGCAGCTTCCCCTTCCCATTCCCCTGAAATCCTGTCTTAAATCCTATTCAATGACCACCTATAAATCTCGCCCTCATATCCCTAATACACGGGACAAGTCCCTGAAAAAAACCAAACAGCTCCATCATCCATGTGACTCTTTGACGTCCCAGTGTCGAAAGAGCTGCTCCATATCCTAGCCAAGTGTTCACACTCGACTGCTCATTTTCAAAAAAGAAAAAGATCATGTTGCCAATCTTTTTTAGACTGTATCAAAAAGCATATCTCCTTTTTTTTCTTCTTTTATGTGAAGGGGGAAAAAAAACAGGATTTTGAATTTAAGAAAATGTGATTTGTATGACTTAGTCTGCAGGATTTTGTTTTTCTATCTGCAGTAAAAAGAAAATGTTCAATATTTGTAAAAGTAGGTAATTGTTATGCTTTTCAAGCTGTACAAAATGCTTCTTTGTGCTGTATAATTGTGACGTCAAAATGTATAGTGATGATATTTTACAATAAAAATATATTAAATGTTATATTTGTTTCTTGGTTTTATTTTATGAAAAATATAATTTTATTACACATATAACATACTTTTTTCCTCCCTAAACTGTAAAACAAATGAAAATATTCATTGATCAACAAATGCTAGATTAAATGAATTTGCAATTAATACATTTTAATGTCCAATATTTCTGAATTCTTTCGTGCAATACTTGCTTCCAAATGCTCAACATGCATTGATCGTCTTGAATTACATAAAGTTTGTTGGGGATTGCTGTTTTAAACAAACAAATGAATATTAAAGCAATCTTGTGAGAAAATAATAGTTGGAACTATGAAAAAAAAAAAAAAATTTTCAAAGCTTTTCCTATCTTCATTGAAGAAAAAAAATGTATTATATATAAAACTCCATTTCAATTAGCTATTTGGCTGAATAAAACACAATTAATGAATTCGACTTCTGAAGGTTAGTTATCTTCTTACCTCACTTGATAATTTCTTTATTTGCTTTTACTTTACAATGAGTTTAGTTGACTTTAGTATGGAAAAAAAATAGTTTAATAGTTAACAGCCGTAAATTTTCATTTCAAGTGTCGGATTGTGTTGGCACTAACTTTACTGGATTAATTTGACAAAATAACCATCCTGGTGGATTTTCTTTTTTCCAACTTGCATATAAAGACGACATTGAATAGCTTAAAAAAAGGATGTAAATTAATAAACAATCAGTAGAACAATATTCAGTATGTACTACACGAAATTTAAAGGTGAACAAATTGAAACACTCACCCTTTTGATGTATTTGATCTTTTAATTGCTGCTGGTAGTCTTCTAATTTCCTGTAATGTTCTTCATGGTTGATTTTAAGTTCAGTCATGCAATTTCTTGAAATTGCAGCAGAACTCCCAT